>PVIR01004108.1:0-82081 GCA_004026965.1 Petromus typicus
AAAAAAAAAAAAAAAAGAATACAGAGCCTGGGCTGGGGGTGTAGCACAGTGGTAGAGCGCTTTCTAGTATACACGAGGTCCTGGGTGTGATTCCTTGCACTGGGGTGGGGGTGAGGATATGAATGACACTTAACAGAGCACATATTAGTGACAGTCACTGAGAGGAAGTTTTCTCAAACTCAGTAGAAGTTTCATCTGTTAATGTAACTGTCCACAGTTTAAACGGAAGTAGAAACACCCCCATATTTGCATTTGCCTATTCTAGTCTCTTCTTCGTCACATTCCCAAATCTGAGTTCAAGATCCGTTTTATCACTCCAATGATTTCTTGCTTTTCCTCTTTCTAACCTTACACAAGATGCTTGCAGCCGGCCCCACCTACATCTTGATGTTCAAGGAGCTGAGGGATCAGTGAGCCAGACTGAAGTCCCCTTTACTTCTTCTGGTACCCTTTGGAGGGCAGAGAGGACAGGGATCAAAGCAGGTCTGGATTGTCCCCCGTGCTGTGGTCTACTCCGTATGAGAATGGAGTTTGAAAGCTAAGCCTCTTGCCCGACTTTCGATGCTGTTCACCAGATATTGGTCACCCTAACATACCTTTCTTTCTTTAAAAAATCATATGTATATTTATTGTTTTTAATTAACACATAAAAGTTTTATATAATAGATATACATATAGATATAAATATAGATATCTTTTGTTTTTGAGAACACGTCTCACAATGGAGCCTAGGTTGGCTTTGAACTTGCAGCAATCCTCCTACCTCACCCTCCGCGTGCTGGAATTACAGGTATATACCACCACAGCAGGCCCCAGGTGATGTTTATATATATATATATATATATATTTAAATTTATATATATAAATATTTATATATATAATGCTTAAATATATATATTTCTTATATATTATATATATAATGCTTAAATCAGGATAAGGATATCTATCTTCTCAAATATTTATTATTTCTTTGTGGTAGAAGTTCTCAAAATTCTCTTTCTCTAGTGTTTCTGAACTCCGTAGCACGTTATCATGCCTTATAGTCACCCTGCTGTGCAACCGAACAGCAGAACTTATTTTGTCCATCTAACCACAACTCACACCCACTAATCAGTGTCTCTCTGTTCTGCCTCCCTCGCCGCTCTTCACAGCCAGTGACCACCATCTACACTCAGCTTCTAAGAAATCAACATTTTTAGATTTCACAACAGTGAGGTCATGAGAAAATTGTCATTGTGCCTGGCTTACTTCACTTGGTATAATAACTTCTGGTTCCATTCACATCACAAATAAAAAGATTTCATCCTTTTTATGTTTGAATAGTATTCCATTATGTGTGTGTGTGTGTGTGTGTGTGTGTGTGTGGCGGGGTGCTTTACACTAAGCTACATTACTGAGTTTTTTTTAATTTTTTCAGTTTTGAGAACAGGTCTCTTTGAAAGTTGCCTCAGCTGGGCTCATTTATAATTCTCTTCCCTCAGCCTCTCAGAGTGCTGGGATTATAGGCATCCACCGTCCACCATTCCTGACTCCTTCCTTCCTTCCTTCCATTTTCCCAGAGAGCTTCGTCCCCAATCCTTTCCAAACTATTTCACTTTTTTTTTTTTTTTTTTTTTTTTGAGACAGGATCTGGCTTTGTAGTTCAGGCTGGCCCTGAGCTCAGCCTCCAACTCACATCACAGCAATCCTCCTGCCTCTGCCTCCTGAGTGCTGGGATGACAGGCGTGAGCCACCACACCCGGCACTGTGGTACGTGGTACTGGTTGCTGCTGGGTGTGAGTCTCCACGCCAGTATGGTATGTGGTTACCGAGGATCGAACCCGGGTCCTTGCACTTGCAAGGCAGGCGCCAGAACCACTGAGCTAAATTCCTGGCCCCAAACTATTTTACTTTTGAGATAGAGTTGCACGTAGTTGCCCAGGGTGGGCTCAAATTGTGATTCTCCTGCTTCTGCCCCCTCAGTGTCTAGGATTTTAGGCATGTGCCTCTATGCCTATATATATTATAAATTATTTGTCAATGTGTCGGTTGATGAAAGTTTAGGTTATTTCCACTTTTTTCTTTGTTATTTGAATAAATACTATTGCAACAAACAGGAGTAAAATGTCTCTCATATTAATCTTATTTCCTTTGGATTTATACCAAATCCAAAGCTTAGGCTTGTGGAATCAAGATCACTGTACTAAATTACAGTCCTACCAAGAATAGGTAAGGGCCAGGGATTTAGCTCAGTGGTTCTGGTGTCCGTGTGGCAAGTGCAAGGTCCTGAGTTTGATCCAAGGTAACCACATACCACAATGCAGGGCGTGGTAACTCACGTTTATAATCCCAGCACTCTGGAGGCAGAGGCAGGAGGATTGCTGTGAGTTAAGGCTGGCCTGGATTACATAGTGAGTTCAGGGCCAGACTGAATTACAAAGTGAGACCCTGTCTCAAAATAATAATAATAATAATAATAATAATAATAATAATATTGTATAAGAGTTCCTTTTCCTCATCTTCACCAGTGTTTGTGATCTTTTTTTTTTTTAGGTTTTTTTGAGACAGGGTCTCACTTTGTGGTTCAGGCTGGCCCTGAGCTCAGCCTCAAACTCATATCACAGCAATCCTCCTGCCTCTGCCTCCCGAGTGCTGGGATGACAGGCGTGAGCCACCACGCCCGGCACTGTGGTATGTGGTACTGGTTGCTGCTGGGTGTGAGTCTCCACACCCAGTATTGTATGTGGATACTGGGGAATCAAACCCGGTTCCTTGCGCTTGCAAGACAGGCGCCGGAACCGCTGAGCTAACTCCCCAGCCCCAATCTTTTGTTTTTTTTTTTTAATAACAGCCAATCTATCTGGAATGAGGTGACGTATCACTGGGGTTTTGACTTAAATTTCCCTGATAATTAGTAATGCTGAGCATTTATATATACCTGTTGCCCATTTCTTTGTCTTCCTTTGAGGTCTATTTATGCCTCTTGCCCATTTTTAAATGGATTATTTGGTTTTTGTCTTGTTGCTATTGAGTTACTTAGGTCCTCCCATAGCTTGAATGTTTATCCCTTATTAGATGTTTAGATGGATAGTTGACAAATATTTTCTCCCACTGTAGGTTGTCTTTTCACCCTGTTTATTTTGCAGAAGTTTTTTTTTTTTTTTTTTTTAGATTTTTTTTTTTGAGACAGGGTCTTGCTTTTTTTTTGTGGTTCAGGCTGGCCCCGAGCTCAGCCTCAAACTCACATCACAATCCTCCTGCCTCTGCCTCCCGAGTGCTGGGATTACAGGCGAGAGCCACCACGCCTGGCACTGTGGTATGTGGTACTGGTTGCTGCTGGGTGTGGGTCTCCACGCCCAGTATTGTTATGTGGTTACCGGGGAATCGAACCCAGGTCCTTGCGCTTGCAAGACAGGCGCCGGAACCACTGAGCTAACTCCTCGGCCCTTTTTTTTTTTTTTTAGCTTGATGTTATCCCATTTATCTGTTCTTGTTTTGTTTCCTGGGCTTCTGGCATCTTTAAAAAAAAATCCTCACCCATCCCAATGTCTGTATTTTCTTTTAGCAATTTCATAGTTTCAGGTCTTACATTTCAGTCTTTAACCCACTTTGAGTTTTTTTTTTTTTTTTGGCAGATGGTAAAAGAAAGGGATCTAGTTTCATTCTTATGCTTCTGAATGTGGACAACTTGAGGGGTCCTGGTACCTCTGTTCTGAACATTTCTGCACATGGTGCCACAACTCCTTCATATGCTTCTTTTGTTTTTAGATTGAGTCTGCTCTTTTCAGAAAAATCTACTTCCTAGTAACTGAAATGCCAAATGGTATGTAACTCTTTTTACATAAAGGAACTGAAGCCCAGAAAATGTCACTGACTCCCCTCCGTTCACAGGGCCTTCGTTAGCTGAGGTCAAGACCCACATGCGTACTTCTCTGCATCCTCTTCCATATGGACCCTACCAAGCTAGGAAGCATCCTTTTTAAAAGCAGGGGTGAGGAAAAATGGAGGGAATGAACGTCTCATTGAAGGAAGGGAGGGCCGATGGAAGGTTAGAACTCAGGCCACGGACTGGGGATGTAGCTCGGGGGTAGAGCACTTGCTCAGCCTGAGTAGACTTTGGATTCAATCCCTAGCAACCAACTCCCAACACAGAAAACCCAACTTGGTGATGGAACACACGGGGAAGGCAGAAGGTTCAGAGAAGCTGTAGGAATCTCATCACAGAGAGAAAGCAGAATGGATGCAGTAGGGTGAGAAACCGACACAGAGAAGTTTGACAGCACCACACTCGGCCTACACGAAAACCTCACCCAGTCAAACAGATACAAGTGCTCCTCCGGCTCTTATTATTTCTACAGCTGCAACTTAAATGCTGCTTATCTTTCCTCCAGGAGATTCCTTGGACTAAAACCAATGGGAGTCCAGGCTTTGGGAGAGTCTCATCAGAACAGATGGGCCAGCAGCGGCCAGAAAGCTTGTTGCCTTTGGCCGAGAGCACCATCCTGGAAGTGAACGTTCTTGGGACTAAACCTCAGCAGGCTCAGCCTCAGGCCCCCGTGAAGTCCCTGCTTCTCCTTGAAGAAGGACTTTGTGTACTCCCACATCTTCCCGCCGTCTTCTGTGCGTAAAAACATCACATTCTCAGAGTACTTCTTCAGCTCAAAGTTGTCCCAGAGCATCCCCGGGAGGACAACGTTTTAGTCCTTGAACCCTGGGAAGCATATGGCATGGAAGGTCGGGAGACTTGGGTTCTAGTTACCATGCAGATGCTCATTTCTCCTGGGACTCTGTTTTCTTGGGTCAAAATTGTCCCCCTCTGGGCCACAGTTTCCTCATCTGTAAGGTTGTTTATAAGAACAGTTACCTTTTATGAAATGTTCAGTATGTGCCAGATATTATCTCACTGAATTCTTTCAATGGTCCCAGGACATATGTACTATTATTGCCCTACGTTACAGATAATGAGACTGAGACAAAATTTCATACTTTACTATCCTATTTAAATTGCTAACCCTGTCCAAGCCTGGTCACATGTTCCTACACTCCCTGCTACTTGGGAGGTTGAGGTAGGAGGATCATTTGAACCCAGGAATTTAAGACCAGCCTGGGAAACACAACAAGACTATGTTTTAAAAAAATATTGCTCGGGGCCAGGGATTCAGCTCAGTGGTTCCAGCACCTGTTTTGCAAGCCCAAGGACCCAGGTTCAATCCCCAGAAACCACATACCATACTGGGCGTGGAGACTCATGCCCAGCAGCAATCAGTACCACATACCATAGTGCCAGGCGTGGTGGCACACGCCTGTAATCCCAGCACTTGGGAGGCAGAGGCAGGAGGATTGCTGTGATGTGAGTTTGAGACTGAGCTTAGGGCCAGCCTGAACTACAAAAGTGAGACCTTGTCTCAAAAAAAAAAAAAAAATTGCCCATATGTCTATAATCCCAGAACTCAGGAGGCCGAGGCTGGTGGATCACCAGGAATTCAAAGCCAGCCTGGGCTACATAGTGAGTTCAAGGCCAGTCCGAACTGCATAGTGAACCTGTCTCAACCCCTCACCCCCAAAATCACCAACCTCTACCTCTGGCAAACATTCCTTTTTCCGCTTTATTTTAGCTTTGGCATTTAGTACCACACGAAATGTTACATATTTTCCATTTTTATTTGCTCTCTGACAAGATGGTAAGTTCTGTTGAGGAAATGGATCTGGTCTTTTGTTATTGCTGTTATTATTCATTTGCAGCATCTCCAAGGCCTCGTATTGTGCCTGGCACACACTAGGCACTCAGATACTGACTGAATGCAAAATTATTGAATGAATTCTTTTTTTTTTTTTTTTTTTGAGACAGGGTCTTGCTTTGTAGAGCCCGGAGCTCAGCCTCAAACTCAGCAATCCTCCTGCCTCTGCCTCCCGAGTGCTGGGATTACAGGCGAGAGCCACCACACCCGGTACTGTGGTATGTGGTATGTGGTACTGGTTGCTACTGGGTGTGAGTCTCCACGCCTAGTATTGTGTGTGGTTACCGAGGATCGAACCCAGGTCCTTGTGCTTACAAGACAGGTGCTGGAACCACTGAGCTAAATCCCCGGTTCCCTTGAATGAATTCTTTATAGGCACATCATATAATATAGACCACGAGGAGGTCAGTTTAGCCATAGTAATATTTAACATGCATTCAACTTAGGACCCTGCGACACCAGAACTAAGAATTCATCCTATATGTTCACGAATGTGCTTAAAATCCTAAGTACAAAGCTGTCTACTATATCACTGTTTGCTAGACAAAAGCTAACAACAACCAATATATTCATCATCAAGGAGAACTTGTTAAATAAAGGTCCAGGTTCTTAGAGTAGATTCCACATATAGGTGGAAAAGAATGAAGTAAATCTGCATATACAGAATAATAGCCTAAGAGCTATTATTAAGTGAAAAATGTAAGGAGCAGTGTATCACTTCATTGTATTTGTATTAAAAGAAAGGGATATGACAGACTTTAAGAGACATTTATTGGTGCTTGAACTATTTCTAGAAGACAAGAGATTAATAGGTGCTGCTGAAGAGGCGACCAGAAATTCCAGGTCCATTCCAGGGATGGAGAATGTTTCCTTATTAAGATATAATTCACAGGGCTGGGGATTTAGCTCAGTGATTCCAGTGCCTGTCTTGTAAGCACAAGGATCTGGGTTCGATCCCCCATAACAACATACAATGCCGGGCCTGGAGACTCATACCCACCAGCAATCAAAACCACACATGACAGTACTGGGCATGGTGACTCATGCCTGTAATCCCAGCACTTGGGAGGCAGAGGCAGGAGGATTGCTGTGAGTTCAAGGCTGAGCTCAGGGCCAACCTGAACTACGAAAAGCAAGACTCTAGCTCAACAACAAAACAAAACAAAACAAACAAACAAACAAACAAAAAGGTATAGCTCACAAATCATACAATGGACCTATTTAAAACATGTAATTCAATAGTTTTTTTGTATATTAATTTTGAATATTATATATGTATCATTAATTTTTATCTTTAAGTATGTAATTGAATGGTTTTAATTATTCACAATATTGTACAAACATATCCAAAATTTGCAAAACTCTTTCATTACCTTAAACAGAAACTCTGTAACCATTACAGCATGATCTTTTAAAGGCTCCGTCTTTGTAAAGGCGTAGAAAAACGAAGCTGAATTAATTTTAAAGTTTTTAACTGGTATATATGTATTATTATTATTTTTTAAATTTTGAACATTAAAAAGAAAGTATATAAGGTTTAGAAAATAGTAACTTGCCTAAGATCCCACAGCTCCTATTCTATAGCAGCAGCCTAGTTTTATTCTAAAATATTAAAAACTTTTCCAAAGGATCAAATTGCAGCTATCCTTGTAGACTATTGAAGGGTCCCTTTGCTTTTGTGTAGCGTCTTCATTTTGCAGGTGAGAGGCCACCAGTAGCAGGCCTCCTCAGGTAAGGAACACACTCAGAACGGGTCTTTTGTCCCTGAAAAAAAGTGGAGTTTGATTGTCTCCTGCCCACAGTTGTACTTGGGTGATCTCCCCATCCAGCTCCCTCCGTGGTGGCCTAGTGGTGAACGCTGGGGCCATCGCAAGTACCCTGATGTCATTGTTTGTGTTTATTGGAAACTATGCAGCAAACTTGCAGGGCCTTTTTCAATTTCTGCTCCTAAGGAAATTTTTCTCATCATCCTCCACATCCGAATCTTCACTGAGTTCTTAATTCATAGCGTGTTGGCTTGGAACACATAATTAACAACCAGAGAGTGACGTGAAACACTTGATAGCTGTGTCAGTCTTCTGAGTCCATTCTGCCCACTAGTGTAAGCTTCAGGAAGACGGGTCTGAGGGGCTGGTTTCCTGCAGTGGGTCCCCAGGAGATGGTTACTGAGCTGGACCATTCTGGGCAAAAAACTGATTTGAGATATTAGCTCTTCAAAAGGGTGCTCTGCACAGCTCACTAGACCCTTCCATTAGATCGGAATTGAAGCAGAGTGTAGCTATCTTTCACTTTATGGAAACCAAGTAGGCTCCTCCCCTTGTTTACTTATCTTAGCATTAACTACACCTTGACCTACATGACTGTTTGAATACTATTCACCTTTTCTTCCTCCCTTTCACCCTCAGGAAACTGGAAGTTCCATGAGAACACGGACCACATCTGGCTCAACTCAATACTATATCTCTAATACTAAACCTGGTTCACAGTAAGAGGTAAAAAATGTGTGTTGACCGACTAAATGAACGAAGATAACACTTTATTTTATAAGTAAAGAAACAGAAGCCCAAGGAGATCAGGTTCCTCTGTGGTAGAATTGGGCCAAGTAGGCGAGTCTGCTGATTCCCCAGCCAGCCAGCCAGCCAGCGTGCTTTGTCCGTCCCTGTGTCCTCTCCGTGTTGCAGTTGGAAGGTCTTGGAGTCTAGCCCAACTGTTTGATTTTATAAAGGGGAAGCAGAGGCCTAGAGAGAAAGTCTTGCCCAAGATCACAGAAAGAGGCACTGGCAGAGCCACACCAGGTACCTAGATCTCCTGACTCCCAGCCCAGGGCTCCGTCTTTGTAAAGGCGTAGAAAAAACAAAGCTGAATTAGGCGTCTTGCCAAACCCCTGCAGGAGGTCACATATCCCAGCAGCTCTCAGAGTTCCTCGTCTATTCTTAGCCTGAACTTTTTGTGACTCTGATCTTCAGCAGCCTTTTTTCCTCCTTCTTCCTCTGCATTTGGCTTGGTGTGTATGTAAAGTGTGTGTTTTAAATAAATGGTGCTACGTGTAGGAAACAAGCTTCAGCACAGTCCTGCTCACAGAGGCTCTGAAAAGAACAAACGTGAGAGAAGGGGCCCTGAGAAAACAATCGGCTTCCCTTCCTCTCAAGTGACCCCATGTCCCAGAGCTGCCCTCTGCTGCCTGTCCCAACTGCCAACACCAGCCGGACCGCTCACACAATAAGGAGGAAATCACCAGAAAGAATTTGCAAGGAGGATTTGTACTGAATGAGGCTGTCAGTATGGGCCGCTGAAACTTCATTTCGGTGCAGACCAAAAATCAGTTTTTCCAACTCACAGTAGTGCCTCTTCTAAGGTTGCTTTCATTTCCCACCTACGATTCATTAGCCATCCAAGGTGAATGCAAATCTCTTTTTGAGGTTACTTTTGTTTTGTGAGACAGAGTCTCGTTCTATAGTTCAGGCTGGCCTTCAACTCACTGTATAGTACTGGCTGGCCTTGAATTCTCAGGGATTGTCCTGTCTCAGCCTCCCAAGTGCTAGGATCAAAGTTGTTTTAGGGATCATCACAGCTGCTTCATGAAAACCTTTTCTAACACAATTCTAATTTCTCAAAGCCTGCCTACTAACTTCCCTAGCCAAACACACACCCTGAACAGGAACACAAGAATTTGAACTGCTAGTGACTTTCGGTTACTTGGGAAAGACAAAGCTATGGAGGACAGGAGGTAACTGCTGTTACCAAGGTGCAAAATGACCTGTGAGAAGAACAGGTACACACCAAGTTCAAAGGAGGCTGACATTTCTCTGTGCTAGTTTAAATCAAGGAAAATTCAAGGGGGGAGGAGACTGAACCTGTTCTTGTGTATTAGTTATTTATTGCTGTGTATTATATTGCCCTTTGGGTATTAGTTGTCTATTATTGTGTAAAAAATGACTTTAATATTTAGTGGTTTAAGACAATAAACACATATTAGCCAACAGTTTCCGTGGGTCAATAGCCACATGCAGCTTAGCCTCAGGGTCTTTTGTGAGCTCTTGGCCTGAAGGCCGGTCGAAACTGGAGGGAAGTCCGCCCCAAAAGCTCACAGGTCTGGGTCTCTCCTGACACAGGCTATAAGGTCTAGTGCTGACTTTTCTCAGGGTGAGAGATTTAAGATCCAGTAGAGGGATCAAGACAGAAATCAGTCTTTTTTCTAACCTAATTTTAGAAATGATATTCTTTCACTTTTGATCCATATACACAGTGCTCTATATAATAATTTTTTTTCAGCTTTCCTGGGGTATCAACTGTAAAACCATTCTACTTTCTTACATTCAATACACTACTCAATAAATTGCAAGAGACTTTCAAAGCTTTATTGTAAAACAGGCTTTGTTAGATGATCTTCCCCAACTAGAGGCTGATTTAAGTGCTCTGAGCCCATTTAAGGTAGGCGAGGCTAACCTATGATGTTTGGTAGCTCAGGTATTTAAAATCCATCTTGACTTAATGATATTTGCAATTTATGATCAGTTTATCAAGATATACCTTTGTTGTTAAATCATGGAGCTTTTATTGATTGAGTGATTGACTGATGTACTGGGGATCGAACCCAAAGCCTTTTCACTAAGTTACATCCCCAGCCCTTTATTTTTTTATTTTGAGACAGAATCTCAGTAAGTCACTAAGTGCTCAGACTGGGTGCAAGTCTGCAGTCCTGCTAGGATCAGAGGCATGCTGCACTATGCCCACCTGCACCTGTTTTGTTTGTCAGAAGCCATTCACTAGCCTGCAGATAAGGATATGGATACCAAGAGGCAGCTGTCATTGGGGCTGTCTTACTGGCTGTCTACCACCCCTTGCTGGATGGAGAGAGTTTAAATAAGGCCTAGGAATGGTTGGCACTGTGAGTGATTTGATTGCAACAAGGTACTGAGTAGGAGGGAAGAAGATACTGGGGAGGTTCTCTGGCCCCAGACTGAACTGGATTTTCATTGCCTGGCTAAAGAGTTTTATTTCTGTTCTCAGACTCTTGTCTGTATTCCTTCATTCAACTACAAGCTCTAGAAAGATAAGATCTATGTCTACTGTCTTCTTATTGTATCTCTGGGCTTACAATAGAGGTTGGCATGTAATAGGTGATCATGGAAGGTTGTTGACCAAATAAACCTGTGAAGTTAATTTGTAAGGAATAATGCAGTTATCAGATTTGGTTTTATATGTCTGACAGAATTCAAACCCAAAGAAACCCACACGGTGAACTCTGGAGCTCCCAACCAGGGTATAAATATTGTCCCTTATCTCTAAGAAACCATTATTCAAATTACCCAGCACATATCACAGTGGGAAGTTAAGCTTTAATCATAGACCTACACCCCTACTTTGTTGAAAAGCTCTTTTAACAGCTCATCACTGGATGGAGCCTCGGGTCTTGGAATACAGGTAAAGGAAGAAGCACAGCCTCTGAACACAGGTAGAACTGGTTTCTATTAACCCTGCAGTTCATGACTGGGACCTGTCTAAACATTGGCCAGGGTCCTAATGCCTGGCCCAGACCCTGAGCCGTACCACCTGCACCTTTCCCTGGCTGACTAGACACCTCCAAAAGCTCTTTCTCTTTAGTCTCTCTCCTTTGGGGAAGGGAGAAAAAGAAATAAAACTGTAAGGCAAGTGTACTGTTCTGCCGGGGCCGTCATCATCAAGTGTCACAGACTAGAAGGCTTAGACAACAGAACTTCCTCTCTCACGGCTCTGGAGGCCGCAAGTCTGAAGTGATGGTGTCAGTAGGATGAGTTCCTGAGCCTCGCTCCTTGGTCTTTCCACTGTGCTCAGATGGCCTTTTCTCTGTGCACGTACAGCACAGAGTCTCCTCTTCTTAGAAGGACACAAGTCCTGTTGAGTGAGGGCCCCACTCTGAAGACTACATTCTCCTCAAACACCTCTGTAAAGTCCTCTATTGAAATACATTCACCTTGGGAGTTAGGGCTTCAATATATAGATTGTGAAGAGTACACCTTAGCCCGTAATGCTGGGCAAGTTCCTGTCCCCTCCTCCATATTCTTTTAAGAGGAAATAACAGCAAGGTATGGTCATTCATATCTGTAATGCTGTCTACTTGGGAGGCTGAGGTAGGAGGATTCCAAGTTCAGTCTCAGCCTAGGAAACTTAGTAAGATTCTGTCTTTTTTTTTTTTTTTTTTTTTCTTTGAGACAAGATTTTGCTTTGTAGTTCAGGCTGGCCCTGAGCTCAGCTTCAAACTCACATCCCAGAAATCCTCCTGCCTCTGTCTCCAGGGTGCTGGGATTACAGGCATGAGCCACTACTCCTGGCACTGTGGTATGTGGTACTGATTGCTGGTGGGTTGAGTCTCCACACCGAGTATTGTTGTATGTAGTTATCAGGGGATCGAACTCGGGGCCTTGCACTTGTAATACAGGCGCCAAACCACTGAGCTAAATCCCCCACCCAGTAAGACTCTTAGAACATTTTTTAAAAGGCTGGGGGAATAGATCAGTGGTAGAGTGCTTGCCTAGCATGTGATTGAGTCCATGGGTTCAATCCCTAGCAACACACACACACACACACACACACACACACACACGGATGATAATCACCCACTTGTGGAAATGATGGCTGATGATCTCATGTGGCATTACCTCTGCCCTCAAGGCTCAAAATAACGGGTGAGGAAACAGACATGTAGGGCCAGCAGGTTCTCCCAGACTCCGTCACCTAGTGTGGACTCTGGTTTCTGGCTCTTGGGCTGTCATGTTCGTGCTCAGCCTTGGTGCTGTCTGTCTTTGGTTACAAGGGCCCCGTCTGAGCGGTGTGCTCACTTCGATTCTAACTGCCAATTTCCTCCTCTTGCCCTACTCCAGCGAAATGTACCCACCTTTCAAAGTTCTATAACAGACTTCAATGTGTCACCTAGTTACATAAATCACTGATTCTTAGCAAACTGTATTTATTTGTAAATATGGAGGATATTACACAGGAAACAGCTTCGCCAAATAGATCCTGGCCAAACAGTATGATACTGGTATGATACACAGCTTGAAAAATATTTTAATTTTAACCAAATTTATACAAAATGGATACTTTCAGTATTTGTTTTCCAGACAAAGAGACAGAGATTAGATAGCTAAAGCAGTCACACAGGTAAGTGGCAGAGGTAGGACTTGAATCCTACAATGAGGGTACTAGTCGTGCTTCACAGCCGAATGTCACTAGTCATCTCAGAATTCTTGGTTACCCTGAAGTTCTCCTTTAGTCAAAGGTATAGCTCTGTCTCTCTTGCTCTAGTCAACTCTTATCTACTTCAATTGAGCTTCCACAGTGCTTTGCCTTGAATTTCAGCTCAATCCCTGCTTAGCTTGCTGACCATAAGAAAGGAAGACAGAAGAAAGAAAGAAGGAAAGAAAGAGAGAGAAAAGAAAGAGAGAAAGGAGTGAAGGAAGGAAGGAGGGGAAGGAAAAGCTTGAACACCTGGGATGTCTCAGGCACTGTACTAGGTACTAAGACAGCAACAGAGATGACAGACAAGGCCCCTGCCCTTGGGGAGTTTATTTTCTTACATGTGAGCAAAGAAACTCTGAAAGCTTTTAGTTAATTCCTTTCACAGAGTGGGAAGAGAATCACAAGGATGAGACTTATACAGAGATGCAAAGCAAGAAGTGGCAGAAAAAGGAATGTGGATGTCAGGTCTTTTCATTGCTAGTTTGGAGTGTTTTTCTTCCAACTACGCTTTGTAGGGTGTGTTCTCTCGGAACATGCTGGGTCTTAGCTTGCTAAGGTTCCTGCAGACCCTGAGGGGTGCTTATTTCTGAGATCTGTCATTGTACCATACTGCTGCTGCTACTAGAAGCTGACAAAAGCACTCGGTCTTAGATGCCACACTCATGGACTCACCATTTTTATCATTATTATTTAGTGGTACTGGGGATAGAGCTCACTGCGTCAGACAGGCATGGGGCCACTGCTACATCCCTGGCCCTAGTTTATTTTTGAGACAAAGTCTTGCTTTATAGTGCAGGTTAGTCTTGAACTCACTTACTGTGCAGCTCATTGTGACCTTGAACTCATGGAAATCCCTCTGCCTCAGCCTCCCAAGTGCTGGGATGACAGGCCTGTAGCACCATGCCCTGCGTCCACTGAAATTTAAGACACGGATACAGCCAAAGTAGGATTCCCAGAGCACTAGCCCTGCTGGTACAGGCAGTTCTTCTCTGCCCAGCAGGACTTCTCTCATTCCTTTCATCCTACTGGAAGTTAGTGTCATTTTCCTCTACCTGATTGTATATTTTTGGTGCCTCTCACTATATTTCTGCCCTCTCGCTCTTCAAATTAGGACTCAAAGCAACTGGCTATAGACCAAATATTTTACTTGCACTGGCCCATGAATCTTTACTACTATTTGAATCTGGTTTCTCGAGATGGAATAGCTGGGATGTGGACTCTGTAACTTCCTGGGACATCAGCTAGTGCTGGGTAGGACCGGCCTCTGCTGCTTTCCAAATGGAAGCACCTTCCTGCTTGTACTTACACGCCTGCACCTGCTCATGACCCCCAGCACCAGCACACTGGCGTCTGTCTACATGTGGAGCATCTACACAGTGTGTTCACGTCTCCACCCTTCACCTTGCCCATGTTTTTATAATTTTAAAATTTATCAAAGTTATACAGGACCAGAGTTTAAAAAGTGAACATCCAGGGCATAGTGGTACAAGCTTGGATCCTACTTACTCAGCAGGCTGAGAGGGAGAGTCCTAAGTTTGAGGCCAGCTCAGGCAACTGGCAAGTCAGTCTAACACAGTAAAAGTCTGCATACGTAGCTCGGTGGTAGAGTGCTTATCTAGCATACGTAAGGCCTGGGCTCAATCCTCAGAATATCAACAGAAAGAGGGGGGAAAAGTGAGCCCAAAGTGGTTCTCAGCCTTCCACCCACTCCACCCCGTTTCCCTTTCCCTAGAGGAACCCTTTCAACTTGTTTAACTCATTCTTTTGGAATTTACTTATCTCTAAATGACACGCTACTTCCTGAAGTTTCAGTTTAGGTATTATCTGTTGATTTCCCACTATGAAAAATAAGGATCCAACTACTTTTTTTTTGTACTTGTACCCTCTATACATACATACTCTCCTCACATCCCCTTGCTTCCAATATATAGTTTAAGTTTTGCTAGATCAATAATGTGCTTGCTATTGAGAAAATTAAGTGACAAGTGAAAGCTAAACCTTTTATTGGACTATGATCGCTTTTCCTTCCCCACATCTTTTCGTTTCGGTTGTCTTATTTTCCAATGCACTCATGTTTCGAAGGTCTTATCACTAATCCCTCTTGTCACCTAATCTTTGCCAATTGTCTTGATCTCCTTGGAAGGCCTTCTGCAGCCTCGTCCACCCTGGAACCTCCTGTCACCATCGTCCAGGGATCCCCCGGCTTCCTTCCTGATCGGGTTGCCCCGTTTCCTGGACCCCACTTTTTTTGTCTCACGCTTTCTCCCCTTCCCTTTGTGTGTGTGTGACATACATCCTCCAAGGATTTCCTCAGAGCACACCGGAGATGCATTTGTCAAAATCTTGTGTGTCTGGAAATGTTTAACACTTAACAGTTCCATTCTAGGTGGGAAGTCAGCAGCAGCTTCCCGTGCTGCTGCTGAGGAGGACAAAACCACTATGATTTCTGATTCTGTGCTTGGCCCGGCGGGATTTCTCTGTCCTCAGCATGAAAAAAAATTTTTTGTATTTTGAGACAGGGTCTCACTTTGTAGTTCAGGTTGGCCCTGAACTCAGTCTTGAACTCACAGCACTCCTCCTGCCTCTGCCTCCCAAGTGCTGGGATGACAGGCGTGAGCCACCACCCCCAGCACATGGTGTGTGGTTTTGATTGCTGACAGGGCATGAATCTCCACGTCTGGCATTGTTGTATGTGGTTACTGGATTGAACCCAGGACCTCGCACTTGCAAGGCAGGTGCTGAACCACTGAGCTAAATCCCCAGTCCAAGAAATCTAACAATGGGGCCAGGGATTTAGCTCAGTGGTTCTGGAGCCTGTCTTGCAAGTGCAAGGGCCCAGATTCGATCCCCTGGTAAACCACATACAATACTGGGCCACGCCCATCGGCAACCAGCACCACATACCACAGTGCCAGGTGTGGTGGCTCACACCTGTCATCCCAGCACTTGGGAGGCAGAGGCAGGAGGACTGCTGTGATGTGAGTTGGAGGCTGAGCTCAGGGCCAGCCTGAACTACAAAGTGAGACCCTGTCTCAAAAAAAAAAAAAAAAAAAAAAATCTAACAATGATATTCTTGTTCTGGCCACTCAGGGTCCTTTTATTCTTAAGCCTTATGTCTTTGGCTCTAGAATGTTTTATTTTTGTTTTTGTTTTATTTTTTAATATTTATTTATTTATTTATTTTTGAGATAGGGTCTCATTTTGTAGTTCAGGCTGGCCTTGAGCTCAGCTTCAAATTCACATCACGGAAATCCTCCTGCCTCTCCCTCCTGAGTGCTGGGATTACAGACGTGAGCCACCATGCCCGGCACTGTGATATGTGGTACTGGTTGCTGCTGGGCGTGAGTCTCCTCACCCAGTATGGTATGTGGTTACCGGGAAGAACCTGGGCCCTTGCACTTGCAAGACAGGCGCCGGAACCACTGAGCTAAATCCCCGGCCCTGGAACATTTTCTTGATTTATTTTCTTTCTTTTGTTTCTAAAACTCTTGTTGTTTAGGAATTGGGATGAACCTCTCATCTGTTCCTTCGTATTTCTGTCCATTTTTGTTCTTTTTCCTGGGAAATTCCCTCTACCTGTCTTCTAATTCTCTATGGACTATTTAGGTCTGATGTCATACTTTTCTTCCCAGGAGCTCCTACTACAGATTTTGCTCTTGGAAAAAAAAAAAAAGACTCTCTAGTGGAGTTTTTGATGTATAGAATTAGAGGCATGTGTTTAGTTGACTGTTTTTAATCCACTATCTCTCTATGTGCTAGTTGCTTAGTAATTCTGACTGCTATACTTTGGATCTGGAATTCCCCCCACAAAACCCACTTGTGGGCGTGCCCTCCTCCCCCAGTCCATGGCACTATTGGGAGGTGGTGAGCCTTTAGGAGGTGAGGTCTTAGGTCATGGGCGGTGCCTACACAAGGGGTTGTGGGACCCAGGTCTTTCTGCCTTCTCTCTGTTGCTTCTATGAGGTGAGGTGAACGGGCCTCCCCTGCCAGGCACTCCTCATCTCCATGTACGGCGCCTCCGCGGGCCCAAAGTGATGCAGCCAATCAGCCATTGCCTGCTATTCCTAAAATGCTAAGCCCAAATAAAACTTTCCTTTGATAAGACGATTATCTTCAGAAAACTTGACTAACACGCCATTATCCTCATATCAAATCCTTTCAACTTTCACAATGAGTTCACATCAGGGAAGACATTTGAATCGCACAGCCTATTTATCTGAGGATCTCATTCAATCCTGTCAACTTACAGAAAAAAAAGTAATTCTGAGAAGGGGAAAGCGTCATCCCAGAAAACATTTATTTCTACCAGAACTCCCCAGAAGCATGTGAGATTTGGTAGATATGTAGTACTAGTTTTGAGGAGTTTTTACTTTTTTTTTTTTTAAGTGCTACCGAGGCTACTGAGGGCTACAGTTTTCTTTTTTTGGGGGGGGGGTTGGGAAGATCGAACTGGGGACCTTGCACTTGTGAGAGAGGCACCTGAGTCACTGAGCTACACCCCGGCCCACACTGCTACAGTTTTAACCAGCTTGTGGCAATACGGGGAGGATGAAGAGCCTGGTGGAAGGAATTATGTCACTGGGGGGATGACTTCGAAGGGACTGTTGGGATCCCAAACACTTCTTCTGCCCTTGTTCTCAGTCACCATGAAGCGGGCGCCCCCCAGCCTCGTACTGTACCACCAGGGGCCCGAACCACATGGCTAAAGGACCACGGGCTGAATCTCCAAACCAATGAGCCAGAACAAATCTTTCCTCTTTACAAGCTCATATATCTCAAGTATTTGTTACAGGGATGGGAATCTAGCACACTGACATAACAGTCTACATACGCTGACCATATATGACTTGACACATTTAGACACATACATCCTTTCTGGAAGCTACCATCAAGATGAAGATATTGATCACCTCTGAAGTTTCCTTATGTCCCTTGCTAATTTCACCCTTCTGCCTCCTCCCAGCCCTGCCCAGGCTGCCACTCGTATGTGATTTAAACAGAAATGGGCAGAATGATCTTTTTTTTTTTTTTTTTTCTGAGACATGGTCCTGCTAAGTCACTAAGCTGACAGGCTGGGCTCAAATTTTTGATCCTCCTGCCTCAGCCTCCCAGAGTGCTGGGATTATAGATATGTGCCACTACCCATGATTGGGGTCTTTATGTTTTCTTTTGAATGCAGTTATTGCGGCTGCTTTGGGGGCCACACCTGGCTGTCCAGGTGGAAAGTCTCCACCTGTGCCACCTCTCCACATGGCCTTTCTCTTCCATATGCTGCGTATCTTTCTTCTTCAACCTCAGAGGTACAGTCTTCAATGTTCTAGTCTTTTCTCCGTTGGAACCTAATCTCAGGAAAGAGCCAATTTACTTTATTCGTACTGAGGGGACTGATATTTTATTACTTATTTATTTTGCAGTGCTGGCATTGAACTGAGGGTCTCATGCATGCTAAGCAAGCACTCTGCCACTGAGCCACATTTCCAGCCCCCACGGTGGTTCTGTGTAATCTGACTGCTTTTATGTGGTGTTTATACAACAGTATAGAAAATAAAAACCTACATGTAGCTTTTGCCAAAGAAATCAAGCTTTGATGATGGATTTCCAAGCACGAACAGATCATGTGAGAGAGATCTTTAGACAGGAGTCTCCCTAAGCGTATAGGATCACCCCACGACGGGTCGTTATGTAAGTACGACCTCAACGGCAGACGGGCAGAATAGATGGGAATTCTCTCCAGTCCCTTTCAGAAGTTTGGTTTCCTGTAATGTCAGCAATGTGAGAGCTAAGAAAAGAACCTGCTTCCCTTCCTTCCTTCTGGTCTATCTGGTAAAGAAAACAAACGTGTGTGGATAAAAGGTCAGCTAGGTGGAGAGCTGAGTCCTTCCATCTTTGGTTTGAGTGAAAGGAACCCCAGGAGGTAGCCCTGGGCGGCCAGACAGTGGTGACAGTGGCCCAACGACCAGGCAGGGAGCTGGGTGAGCCAGGTGGCTTGGGAGGTGCCTGCTTATCTCATTTCTCTTCTTACTCACATTCACATTTAATCTCCTTAATGGCGTGGTGGAGTGAGGTACGGGAACTATTTCTCAATTTGTAACATGAGAGAGGTAGCAGAACCTGCTCATGTTCAAAGCCTTTCTCAGTCTTAGCGCTGTCCCCCAGCCGGCCCACATCAAGGAATGGGGTGGTATGAAACTTCTGGCTGGAGGTGGGAGTGAAGGTGGGAGCAGAGCCCCCAGATCCTTCCACTCCTAGCCACTATCCCTCCCTCCACTCCCCGTGTGACCCATCCCCAGTTCATCACTGGCCACCAGGGCCTGCTTGGAAAAGCACTCAGCTTGGAAAGGAAGGGCAAAAGAAGGTCCCGACAGTCTGTAGGAGGGGACTCACTAGACACGTTCCTTGTGAGAAGAGGACCTGCTCCCCACAGAGCCCCACAAGTAGCTCCCTTCACACAGCTGGAGGCAGTCAGGCAGAGCTCCTCACTTCACGGTCTGGGCACATCTTGTACGGAGCCCAATAGTGGGTGTGGGGGAGGAGTTGTGCAGAACCCAGGAAAGCCACGGAGACGCCTCAGCCACGGGAAAGGGCACGGGGAAGAGATTTTTATAGACAAATTTGGCCAACTTCAGTAGTCAGGGCTGGCTGCTCCTGCCTCCAGGGACCCCAGGCTGCCTGCCGGCCTGTCTGTGCCAGAGAACTCAGTGACACTAAAGCTCCAAACAAGAGAAGGCAGGAAAAGAGAGCAAAGCTTTTGGAATTCTGCTGCTGGTATGAGGCCCACATCTCTCCCACCGCCATGCTCGATGACCTTCATTGGCACTCTCAAGACAAATTACCTACAAATTGAATATCACATAATCCTCTTAGCAAGAGGGCAGGTATTTGTGCATCCTGATAATAACAGAGAAGTAATAATCTCTCATATCTGTAATACCTGGCTGGTTTATTATCCTTTATTTCATCTGATTCATTACCGAGCTCACATAATTGCCTAGAAAGAGTTGTTGACATTTAATAGACACGGAAACTGAGGCAATGAAAATTTGACTTATTCAAAATCAGCCTGTAACTTACGGTTGAAGGCAGATCTAGCATTTCACAAGCTAGAAGGTTTTGTAGACACCAAGACTAGAGCTATCCAGGGATATATGATGAACAAAGTCCCATCGTTCCACTTTCCCTTGGAAGTGAAATCCAATGTCTTTGCCACTTTTTGAGATTATCTTTGGCTTTGCATGGTGGTGCAAGCAGGTTGAAGACCAGGGTTCTAATTCTAATTCTGTTAGAACTGCTATATCAACTTGTTTGTTCTCATTTGCAATATCAGAAATAAAAGGATTTGGGGATGTTTTAGAAGAAATCACTTAAATTATATCAGTAAAAATGTTGGCCCAAGTGGGCACAGTTGTGCAGCCCAACACCCTGCAAGGCTGAGGTAGGTAGACTGCAAATTAGAACTCAGCCTGGGCAGCTTAGTGACTTAGCTGGACTCTGCTTTAAAATAAAAAATAAAAAAGACTGGTACCGGGGAACTGAGCTCGCTTTCAGTACCTCAAAATCTCCAGTACCTCAAACAAAAATGAATTAAAGGACAGTAACCACACAAAACACAGGAATTCAAGGCATAATCTTGATATAAAGGACTTTCCGTGGAATGTCGAACAGACATTGATACACCAAGCTCATTTATTTTGTTCTCTGATAGTTTCTCAAAGGAGAAACCACAGTGTATATGACCATTCAATCTCTAAGAATTATTAAATCCTAAAACATTGCGCTTTTTTTTGAGACAGGGTCTCGCTTTGTGGTTCAGGCTGGCCCTGAGCTCAGCTTCCAACTCACATCACAGCAGTCCTCCTGCTTCTGCCTCCCGAGTGCTGGGATGACAGGCGTGAGCCACCACGCCTGGCACTGTGGTATGTGGTACTGGTTGCTGCTGCGCGTGAGTCTCCACGTCCAGTATGGTATGTGGTTACCAGGGGATCGAACCCAGGCCCTTGCGCTTGCAAGACAGGTGCTGGAACCACTGAGCTAACTCCTCAGCCCCTAAAACAGTGCTTCTGATGTTTTAGTATTATAGTTTCATGGTAAATATCCCTATGATTTTTTATTATTGTTATTTGTTTCATTTTGCTTTTTTTCTGTACTGGAAACTGAACCCAAAGCCTCATGTATGCTATGCAAAGGCTATTTACACTGAGCTACACCCCTCATGTTTTTATTTTATTTTTTTAAAGGTTTTTTGAGACAGGGTCTTGCTTTGTGGTTCAGGCTGGCCCTGAGCTCAGCCTCCAACTCCCATCACAGCAATCCTCCTGCCTCTGCCTCCCAAATGCTGAGATTACAGATGTGAGCCACCACACCAGGCAATGTGGTATGTGGTACTGATTGCTGCTAGGGGTGAGTCTCCACGCCCAGTATGGTATATGGTTACCAGGGATCGAAGCCGGGTTCTTGTGCTTGCAAGACAGGCGCCGGAACCACTGAGCTATATCCCTGGCCCTCGTCTTTTTATTTTTTAAAACAAAATCTCATTAAGACACCCAGACTGGCCTCAGCCTCCTGAGTAGCTAGGGTTTTGCTTGCAGTTAAAAAAATTTTGGTATGTGTGTGACTCGACTGAAGGTCAAGTCCTAGAAATGGAAAATGCCAGCTCATAGGTATCACATCCTCTATTTTATTTATTTATTTGTGTTTATTTGTTTTGGTGGTACAGAGGATGGAACTTGGGCCCTTATGCTTGCAAGGTAGGCACAATGTAGGTGCGATACATCATGATACTATTTGAGCTAAATCCCTGACCTTCCCAACTTTAGTAGGTATTGTTTATTTCTTTTTTTCCTGTATTCCCACCAACATTTTTAAATTGTTGCCAATCCATTGGTGAACTGACATATATTTTAATTCTCATGTGTTCAGATAGATTTACTCTCACTAAGTTAGTTGTGCGATTTCATTTATTTTCATGTTTGCTGGTTATCAGGGTTTCTTTCTTGTAAAACATTGGATCTTATCAGTGCCTATTTATCTAACACAGTTTCCTTTCAAGGGAGGTATATTTTATGGGCACTAATCCTTTATTGATTTTATGCCTTGCAGCTAACCTTCTCCTAGTTTGTGTCCTGTCTTTGGATGTTCTTTATGTTGTTTTTTGTTGAAAATTTTAAGATTATGCTTAGTCAAAAGCAAACAAATATCAGTCTTGCCCAGAGACTGTGAAGATTCCCTCCTCCCCTTGCCCCACTGGGGAAGAACCTAGAGTTTCACTGTAATCTTTTTTAAAGTGTTTGTTTTTATTTTTGAGACAGGGTCTTGCTAAGTTGCCAGGGCTGGACTTGAACCTTGATCTTCCTGCCTCAGCTTTCCAGAGTGCTGGGATTACAGGCATGTGCCACCAACACCAGCGTGAAGATATTTTCTTATCTTTTCTAAAGTGTTAAAATTCTTCCTTGCAGTTTTGTTTTCAGTTCTACCTTCCTATATAAAAATTGGATCATTCGATGAATACACCATCTGTTTTCTGTGGATTAAACCCTGACTTCTGCCACATTCCACATTCCCATATGTTTGCTTCTGTCCTTCTGTCCTCTCCTCTTAGTTTATTTGCTTATTACTGTACTGCACTGTTGCAATGACATTGACTTTATTATACCTTACATATCTGGTAGGGCAAATCTTCATGTTCTTCAAAAGGAAGAACATTATTGTGCCTTTTCCTGACACTTTTTCTCTTTATATGATGACTGAACTCAAATGGTCACATTTATAAAAAATATATATTTTAAAAGATACAAGATACTTGATTTTTAGATTGACTTGCAGATGACTGGCAGTTTTATAGTATCGGTTCTTCCCATCCATGAATATGGTACATTTCTTCTGTTTGAATCTTATTCTTTGCATATATGTGTGGTACTGAGGATTGAACTCAGGGCCTTGCACATGTTAAATATGCAAGCTGCCACTGAGCTACACTCCCAGCCTCCAGTCTTCTTTTCATGCATTTGTTAGCTTTATTTGTAGACACTTCACTTTTGTTGCTGTTGTAAAGTATACAATTATTTATTATAACATTTTTGCTGGTATACAGAAATGCTGTTGATTTTTAAAATATTGATCTTATAGCCAACAATCTTGGTAAACTCATTTGAATTCCAATAGTACTCATGTTCATAGACATTTTTTTTGGTTTTTCTATATAGATAGTTCAGCTGTGAATAATGTCACTTTATTTCCTTTCCTGGCCTTATATCTTTTCTTTTTCATATCTCATTCTGATCTCTGGGACCTTTACCACTATATCAAAAAGAATAGTGGGTTTAGTTCTGATTAGAAAGAGAAGGCTTCTAATATTTCACCATTGATATGATGTTTATTATCAATATTTGAAAAATATCCTTTATTGGGTTAAGAAAATTTCTTTTTTTTTTTTTTGAGACAGGGTCTCACTTTGTAGTTCAGGCTGGCCCTGAGCTCAGCCTCCAACTCACATCTCAGCAATCCTCCTGCCTCTGCCTCCCGAGTGCTGGGATTACAGGCATGAGCCACCACACCCGGCACTGTGGTATGTGGTACTGATTGCTGCTGGGGTGCGTCTCCATGCCCAGTATGGTATGTGGTTACTGGGGATCGAACCCCGGTCCTTGCGCTTACAAGACAAGTGCAGGAAACACTGAGCTAAATCCCTGGCCCCAAGAAAATTTCTATATGTAGTTTGCTAAGACATTTTACTATGAATGGGTATTGATTTTAAGAATTAGAGTCATTAGAGCTGAGAAGTTAGCTCAAGTGGTACCATGCCTATCTCGGAAGCACAAGGGCCCAAGTTTGAGTCCAGGTACCACAAAAAAAATGAATCAGAGAGGATTAGAATTATTAGAATTATAAAGTAGCTATATATGGTGGTGCATGCACTGGGGAGGCTGAGGGAGGATCACCATGGTTTGAGGCGAGCCTAAACGACAGAGTGAGACCCTGTTTCGACTCCCTCTCCCAAAAGCATCCAGTCTGATCTTATATTATTGTGGAAGACATTGGAACTCAGAGAAACTCTTTTTTCTAAAATGAAAGTTACACATAGAATTGACAATAAAAGACTTTGCAAAAACACTTTTAAATTTTCATTACATTTCCATTGTTATCTGCTATATATTTTTCCCCAGTACCGGAGATCAAACTCAGGACTTTGTGCTTTCAAGGCAGGCCCAGTGCCACTGAACTATATCCCCAGCCCTACTTTTCCACTGTTACTTTACTCCACAACAGCTCTATAGGGAGGATACTGCTTACTGCCTCTGTTTTATGGATGGGCTGGTTGAGGTCCAGAGAAATTGCCTCATGAATCATAAGGTCCAGCAGAGCTGGCACTAGAAGCCAGCTTTGGGACTCCTAGCTCAGGACCCCTTGCAAAATTTCTTTTGTTCTATGCCTCACTCCACTGACCCATTTGCTTGTTAGGCTAAAATAGAAGGATCTCCTTCTATTTTAAACCATGGATTCAAAATTCTGTTTTACAAGACTCCAGCAATATTGTCACAGGCACGCCCCAGAGATGCCTCATACGCAGAAAGGGAGGGTTTTATGATCCCTAAGAGACCTCGGTGCCCAGGACAACCCTGGGACCAGGATAAGTCCACAGTCTGGAAGAATGTACTCTGGGGCCGAAGCGGTCCCTAGCTGTAATCTCTGTTAACAGGACCACGACATAAAGTCCTTAAGAGCCTGTTGTCAAGGTCCCCACAGAAAGGGGCTCTATTTCCCCTCCATAGCCCTTCTTCAACTGGTGGCCCCTGCCACCCCACCCCCGTATCGCTGAAAAAGCTGCTTCCTGCACCAGCGCCCTTGTTTTGCCTGTGCTATTTGTGTCTGCTTCTAACAGCTGGCCCCAGCCTGGCAGCCCCTAGCTCTGAAGATTATCCAATTATCCCATTAGCCCAGCATGTCCTTCCTTCCTCCAGAGCTATTAGCTCCTCCATCTCCATCTCCCTCTCCCTCTTCTAGGGCTCCTTCCCTAGCCAGGCATAGGCTGGGTCAGCCCTCAGTCATGGAGACTTAGAAGACCAGAGGTGGAAAGGATCCAGGTGACCTTCTCTGCAGACAAGGAAGCTTGCCTCCGATACCGCAAGTCACGTGACTGCTGTCCTTATAGTGGACACCAGCGCCCAGGTCTCTGGACTTCATGGCCATATCCTCAGCATACTCTGTCAGCACGCCTTCCCAAGTACTCGCCCCAAAAGGCAAGAGGCAACTGTTCCCATCCCTCTCTCTGGGATTCTGACTGAGATTAGAATTTATGATCTGGATAGGGAAAGAGAACATACACTGGTGAAAATCCTATTACGCAGGAGCTGAGACGTAACTTAGCAGCACAAGAGATGTAGCTAGATGGAGGTAACAAACTTCGAGGTACGAGGCAGTCAGGAGGGCAGATTGAGCTCAGGGTAGGGGAAGAGGCTTCGGAAGCCTCCTTCATCTTCAAGGACCGATTGGTAGTCTCAAAAATGTGAGTCATGTTTAAGGGAAAGCAGGTTCAGAGGGACAGCACCTTGGGCAAAGATGCCTGCCAGAAAAGCAAAAGAAGGAAGTAGGTTACTAGAACGGTGGACACTTCCGCCTGCGAAGGTGTCTTATGAACTTCCTCAACCCTGAGACCCAATACCAGACACCCACAGCTGTACAGAGGAGAGATTTATTTGGCTCACAGTTTGTAGAGCTCCAGTCAATAGTTAGCTGGCTCCGAGGCAGGGCAGAGGGGCTGGCAAAGGAGCAACAGCTCATGACGTGGCAGGAAGCAGACAGTGGTCAAGGGGGGGGGGGAGAAGATAGACTCTTGTGGGTTACACCACTGGGGACCTACCTCCTCCATCTCAATGCAGACAACCTGAAACATACTCAGAATCTACTGCATATTCTGGGAAACAGAGGGACACAACTAAAGCAGTGCTTTGGAAGAACTCATCAGACTTCCAATGGATAGAATGAATGGATGGAGGCGAAAGAAATAAGCATGAGGCAGGCATGAAGGCACACGATTGTAATCCCAGTGCTTGGGAAGCTGAGGCAGGAGGGTTGGTGAGAATTCTGGGCCAGCAGGGACTACATGAGGAGGTCCTGGGGAAAGGGGGACAGGGTGACAGAGGTCAGTTTGGAACTTATTCACATGGTAGAGATAGTCAGGCCTCCAGTAATGCCCTGACTTCAGAGGCAGGGCTAGCTAAAAGGGGACAGATGGAATAGATTTCAAAGATGTTCGTAAAGAATTAGCAGGATGCAGTAGGTGGGATTCTGGAAGATAAGGAGAGGAGAAGAGTCTCCCTTGGTGAGATTAGGGAAGTGAGAGGCAAGATGAAGGAGATCATGAGAACCCTCCATTATTCACCAGGTGAGAAAATTTTGTGACGCTCCCAAAGTCAGGCTCATCTGTGCTGCAAAGAGCCTTCTCCACCCCACAGCTGGGCCCTCAGGCTTTTCTGCCCCTATTTCACATGCTGGCCCAATGAATGACACCCAGCAGAAATGCATTGCACCTGTGGGGATCCTGTTGTCAGCACAGACTGATAGGCCTTTAAAAAAAAAAAAAATCCCCTTTTTAGAGCCAGGGAATTTAGCTCAGTGGTTCCAGCGCCTGTCTTGCAAGCGCAAGAACCTGGGTTCGATCCCTGGTAACCACATACAATACTGGGTATGGAGACTCACGCCCAGCAGCAATCAGTACCACATACCACAGTGCCGGGCGTGGTGGCTCATGCCTGTAATCCCAGCACTCGGGAGGCAGAGGCAGGATGTGAGTTGGAGGCTGAGCTCAGGGCTAGCCTGAACCACAAAGTGAGACCCTGTCTCAAAAAAAGAAAAAAAAATCCCTTTCTATCCATCTAATCATCTCCTCATAAACTTGATTCAGGTGGTGGTGTTTTGTTTTGGTTTTTTTCCCCCCAATATGGTGCCATTTCCTCCATTGGTCCCTTGTTTTATCTTCTGGGCCTGCCTTAAGGAACCAAAGGCTGACAACTCTGGCCCCAACGGAGGAGCCCTCCTTACTGGTCTTCCCTTACTTCGGGACTCTTTGGAGGTGAAGGAGGGGCCCCTCAAGGGCCCACAAGTGAGCACCGCCATGTCCTTGCACCATGCGGACTCAACCGTGAATCTCAGATTGGTGCGCCCTGGTGGCTCCGACAGGAATTATTCTACCAGATGTGTGAGCTCTGAGACAGCTGTAGCCTGTGGCTGCTGATCCGAGCAGTGTCTTTTGCAAGGTCCTAGGGCAAGCTTTATCCATCTTCTGCTCTGTCCAGGCGCCGCCATAGCTCTGCCTAAGTCTCTTCAATGTTTCCACAACCACTTGCAGTTTCCAAACCCTCTGTGTCTTGATCCCTTTCCTTTGGCTACTCAGTAGTTCTCTTGGGTACATGTGTGCGGTTATCATCTCACAGCGTGCAGGTTCCCAGGCTCTGCCCAGTTCTGTGACTATAACAAAATCCCTGAGGCCCATGATGCCAATGGCTGGAAGGTCCAATAGCATGGCGTTGACATCCTAGTGAGGACTGCCTGCGGCTGCATCATAGCACAGCGGAGAAGCAGAAATGGCCGCAGGCAGGAGAGCCAGGCGTTCGGGGCAGCCCTGCTTCGCTGTGGTCAGAATGGAGGCAGACAACCCGCTCTCATAGGGACTCATCCAGTCACGTGAGGCCTGAATTAATCTCTTACAGGGTGGTGCCCCAGAACCACGATGGGGACCCAACTTCCAGCACGTGGACCCTTGGCAGACACACTCAAACCAGATCCAATAGCCCCGCATTCATATGTGGTGATTTATTTTGTCCGTGATCGGACATTGAAAAATCGGTATTGAAAATACCGGTATTGAAAGATCGGTATTGAAAAATGGAGCATGGGTGCCCTGCTTTTATAGGGACCTACCACCTCCTTTGAGCAGAGGGAATCCTTTAACAACATCCTGGTGCTTCTTTCCAGGCCTGGCGCCTGGACGGAAGCCAATGGTGAAGCTGAAATATCTGCCATGATCATTGGACGAGGCCTGGTGTCAGGGCGGGTCTTTCTCCTCCTACTTCCTACTGCTCATTTGCCTTTTCAGACTCGAGCTGCCCCCTACACCTTGCTCCCTGTCATCTAGGCAATCTTCGGAAGACATCTTGAATCCTATTTGTTCGTCTCAGCATTGATTACAACCACTTCTGTTCACCTTTCCCATAGCCCACACTCTCCTATTTGTTTTGTCTTGTTTTTAGACCTTCACTACTAGATGGGAAGGAATGCGTCTGAACACAGGAAATGACCCCTAACCAGTATCCCTTGCCTAAGTCATTCTCCCACCGGCCATCTCTCAGCCCTCAGAGACTGGGGCTGTCTAGGTGCTGGCTAAAGCCCACACCTGCTGTTTCTTCACCTGGTGGAGCACGGACTGCATACACAAGGCCAGCAGCCTGCTTCCCTCCCTTTCCTCCCTCCAGCCTCCTTTCCATTCTGACGTTCAGCCCACTGGAGCTATCGATGAGTTGCCCTCTTGTGTTTTCTGAACTAAGAATGGATCAGTTATTGCGATGATAATAATCTTGAGCTGTTATGTGACATATGCCTTTCAAAGCCCTTCCACATTTATTATCGTATTTCACCTAAGAAGATACGGCAACCCAGAAAGTGGCTTTCTTATAGTCAAGAAGTCAATAGAGGGCCAGGGATTTAGCTCAATAATTCCAGTGCCTGCTTTGCAAGTCCCAAGGGCCCGGGTTCAATCCCCTACATACAACAGTGCTGGGCATGGAGGCTCACACCCACCAGCAATTAGTACCATATATCACAGTGCCAGGCATGATGGCTCACGCCTGTAATCCCTGCACTTGGGAGCCAGAGGCAGGAGAATTGCTGTAAGTTCAAGGCTGAGCTCAGGGCCAGCCTGAACTACAAAAAGGGAGTTCCTGCCCCTGCCTCCCCAGAAGTCAATTGAAGGCCAGGATTTGAACCTGGTGCTTTGGCTCTCCATTCAAACCTCAGTGAAGCAGAGTAGTGGCTGGAAGGAGCCAGCAGTGGGATTGTTTAACATCTCTGAGAAATAAAAGCAAGCTGAAATCCCTAGAGATGCCCCGGAGGCTAACTGTGGGATATTGGCCTGATCTTTCTAATCCCAGAAAGTTCTGAAAATTATAGAACTGTTATGACCTTGGGTTCTGGAACTAAAGTTTCCTAAGAGAAAACTCAGTAATTTCTGAGAGTCTCACCTACTTTTAACAATTCCAACAATCTCTGAATCTAAAGCAGGCTCTATCCCCCTCACTCCCCTTTTTAACCCAACTAGAAAATGTGGGTGGATTCAGAAGGAGCAGAAAAGAAAGATCAAAACTGTGACAACCCTCTGACAACATTTTAACTTGAAAATTGCCTCCAAATGGATGGTATAATTCTGTGTGGGCAGATGGAAATCAGGCACAGATTTACTGTCACCCTCCTTGTTCTAATTTTCACAGCAACATCTTAAAGAGATGGACCCCGAGCTGACCACCCCCAGCTTGGGAAAAGCCAGCTCACGCTGACTGCCCTGTGGATGTGATCCTCGCCTCCTCTGAACTTCTCCAAGCTGTGTCGGCTGCACTCTGACCCTCGTCAAACTGCATCTGGCTCATTTCCCTCAGTCACTCGTTGACTCCTTCTGCACCGTCACCCCACACTCCACCTCAGTGGGCATCACTGGCTGAGTGATTTTCCAGGGACAGAAAGGATAGGGCTCGAGTCCCAACCATCCTTCCCTCAGCTGCAGTGATCTTGCATGAGCTCCACCCTCTCACAACAAAAACCAAAACCACTTTCCTGAACAAGGCAAATGAGTGGATGGTCTCATGCAAAGCCTTCTGCACAGCAGGACCTGGCCTGGTCATGTCTGTCTCCTGCCTGGCCTCAGGCTGGCCTCTCTCCCCAGCCAACGTCTGGTGGTGAAGGGCAGGGCAGGAGTTACGCTTGGGTCCTCTGGAGAAAGAAAGGGCAGATCGAGAAGGTCCACAGGGGTGCTTCCCTCACTAGGCCCTGTTTCCTGTGTCTACCCCTGGCCTTCGAGGCCATGAGAGTCATCTAATATCCTTCTGTCTGCCCTTGTCCTCTGGCTCCGCAGCCTAACAGGGGCGTCCTCGCAGTGACCCGGGAGCGACACAGGAGGGATTGTTATGGGGAGGAGGAAACGCAGTAACCTGACAGCTTTACTGAGCCGATCAGGGCCTCCCTGGGTCTCCCTAAGTCCTGTCCCCACTCTGATAACCTCCCGTCAGCACAGGGTGGCACTGCTCGTCCAGCTGAGAGCTCAGGGGAGCCCCGGAAGCTCCACAGAGCTAAGAGCCTTAGCAGCGGTCAGGACGGCACATTATGGCAGGAACGGAGCAGCGTTCACAGACCCTGTGATCACAGAAGCCGGAAGCCTGCGCAGGACCAGCCGCACCCCACTGCCCGAGCAGCCGTTCCCTGGCTTCCGAGGTCCCTACTGCAGCTGAAAAGAAGGCCAGCTTTCCCTTTCTGGGGTACCCCCTCCGGAGCCACAGCTCAATGCTTCTCACTCCCTTGGTGTCCCCAACCCTTCTCCTGCCCTGCTACGGTTTCCACCCTCTGGTCAGCACACCGAGCTGAGGCGCAGTCCACTCCCAAGCCCCTGCTCTGTGCTGAGGAAAAGGAAGGGCCTAACACAGACGAGGACAGCTGTGAAGCGAGGGCACCTGGAGGTGGTGTGTAGAGGACAGTGGGGCCTCCAGACGGCCCTGGAGTGGGGGAGGTCCAGCCTGAGTCTCCCTGAGTGACTCTCATGACCTGGCCACGGCCAGTCCTGCAGAAGACACGGGTCTGTGCTGGCTTCTGTGTGTTCAGGGAGGACCCAAATGAAGCATTTTATCCACCTCCAGCCTTCTGAGAAGAGCAGGGAGAGAGTAGAGGATCCTGCTGTGGGGCCACTGCAGCAGGAGCCATGTGTGTGTTTGTGGCCCGTGAGGCTGGGCAGCTGTTCAAGCCCCCTCACCAGTCTTCCCACCTCCCTTGTGGGCACTTACACCTGCCAAGGGGCAGGCACTAGAAAGGGGTACACTGTGTGTACTCTTCTGTGTTGTCTTGGGGTCAGAGGGTGATACGCATGTGTGTCTGGGCCTGTGAGCTCACACTCAAGGCCAGCTCAGAGTGAGAGCCCACATGGGGTGGGTGTGCGGACAGGACACTGGGCCATGGGGGATCCAGAGGGGCCTGGGCTCCAGAGCTGGGCTGGGACTGGCCCTGAAAGGACTTGGGGTGCACTTGTACCTGGAATCCTTTCTAATGCCCTGACCTTCCCCTTACCAACTTCCAAGCCTGCACTGCTAGAACCCAGCATCAAAGCTCAGTTCCTAAGGTCTTGGAAACAGCTGGAGCAAAGATACTTCTTTCTTCTCTGCCATGTGGTCCTCTTTCTAGTCCTATCTCACTGCTCTATCAAAGACCAACAGCATTCGTTGGCCTCCTCTGTGCCCCTGGCCACTGCCTCGTTCTCTGACAATAGCACAGACCCAAGGCATGGGGGAGAAAGTGCTGTGGAGAACTGTTTATACCAGTGCGAAGCCCAGGAGGACCACTGGCCCCTACAGGTTCTCCTGTGTTGAGAGGACCTCTGACAGGTATACACACACACACACACACACACACACAGGACCACAGAGTAAAAATGTAAAGGCCCACCATGGAACAATAGCACATTCAGAAAAGTGGTTGTCTTCCAGCTCGAGCAGCAGGATAATATCAAGAGGGGTCAAGTGCATCCACTATAGTTGTTTCATTTCTTAATTAGAGTGATGGGGGCGTGGTATTATTTTGTGCTTTTCCATTTGTTTGAAATAATTTATCATCCATTAAGGAAAAGGAAAAAAATACATAGATTTTATAATCAGACAGACCTGAGTTTAAATTCACTTCTGCCGCTAAGTAGCTGCATTAATTGAGAATAAGGACTTAAGCACTCTGAGCTAAGTAATCGTCTATAAAATGGGGTTTCCAGGTGTTGTGGTTGTGTTTAGCTGTCCCCCCTCCCCAAAGCCTCATGCTGTCATAAGTGGGGCTTTTTGAGAGGTGGTTGGATCTGGAGTGTGTGTTAGAACTGATTCACGGTGCAATGCCAGGCTCAAGGGCTTCAGGATTGAGGATGTGAGTGCTGCCTTCCTAAGTAGCCTGGGTTAAATAAAATGGGAAGAAAGGGCTGAGGATGTAGCTCAGTGGTGTCCCAGCTGCTTGGCAGGTACAAGGTGCTGAGTTCAATCCCTGGTACTGCAAAGGTTGTAGGGGCAGAAAGACGCTATGGCTGTTCTCTGTCTTCCATTCTACCCTGCCTTGGAGCCAGTCTATGACGGACTGAAACTTCTGCAAACTGTGAGCTCTGTGAACCTTTCCCCCTTTCACTTTTGATGTCACATATTTTGTCTCAGCAATGAGAGAAAAGTAACTAATACAGAAGAGTCGTGTGAGCCTTATCTATGAAGTTCTAGTACCCTGTCCCAAATCCCAACCAACCTGGCCCTCAGCACCCAAAGGGAAACAATCACAACTCTCCGCCATCCCCAGGCAGACCTCCCTCACAGGAGCAGGCCGTGTCCTCAGGCAGGGCCCAGAGGCCAGTGTCAGAGCGAGACAGTGGCATATTCCTCACAGGTTTCTATACTGGGAAGAAAGTGAGGGGGATATTGGGAAAAGGCAGTTTAGACCCTGTCCAGACACCTCTGTGACCTCTCAGCTGGGGGCTGGAGCAGGGCCTGGGGGCCATAGTTCTGAGAAGACATCTACAGGGAGATTGTCCTCCCAGGATATTAGGAAGGCAGCATGGGAAAGGCGCCCGGGGCCTCCTCATGGTGAACACCAGGGGCTGGAAGGCCCAGAACCCTGTGGGGGAGCAGCTGGGCAAGGACCTGTCTGTCCCCTTACACTGCCTGCTGTGGGGAGACTCACAGGAGACCCCTAGGACAAGGACTGTATCTCCTGTCTGTCGTCTGTCTGTCCATACACACACATGTACACACACAATACACACGCTTGCTCACACATCATTAATGCATTCCCAGGCCTAGCTATGGAGAAGGAAAAGGAACTCAGACACCATTCTCATTGGAAAAACTTGAAACACAATGTGGCTCATTTTTATTTTATCTCAGGAAAAAAAAAATAAAACAAACAAACAAAAAAACCATTCCCTTTAGAAGAACAAGCATTTAGACGGAACCTCTAATTGGGCAGTTCGAGCCATCCAGGCAGAGGCCTGTGGCCTGCCAGCTGCGACCTCTCCCCCGAGGCCTAGCCCACATCCTGGCACTCTTCCCGTTACAACTCCCTGTTCTCCAGCCCAGATTTATTGCCCCAAGAGACGGCCCTGGGACCGAGTGTATGTTCGTTCATGGCAGCGGAGAGGGCTGCGTGAGATTTCCTGGGCAGACTCCCGGTGCCAGGTTAGCACTGGGATGGACAACAGACCCAGAAGATAGGGAGGAAAGGGTAATAAAATAAAAAGAATTTCCTCATACATATCTTCTGGAAAAAATACTCCAATACCACCCCAGCCAGCAGCTCCCCGGGCTCTAGAGAGTCTTGGGAAGGTGGTATGTGTGGCAGGTGGGCCGGTGCAGCTGCTGCCAGCTGGAGGCCAACCTGGTCTGCTGAGCCACAGCTGCTCTGAAGACAAGGTGGGGTTTCTAGATGCTTCTGGAGGGGGGACTGGGTCCTGCTCAGCCAAGACGCTGCCGGGGCTGCAGCCTGGCCTAGTTGCTGGGCCTCAGAGCACAAATTATTTGCTTCCTCAGACGCCAGCCTTTCTTGCTGGGCCTCATGCTGCTCCACCTTGGGGGTCCCCCGGCTCCGTCCCAAGAAGGAACCAGATGCCCCATGGTGTCCAAGCACAGTCTCTCTTCTCTTCTCCCAATGTGACAGGGCCAGCCAATCGAAAGGTAAAATTGCCTTCCTTCAGGAAGGGGCAAACTCCGTGCCATCAGGACACTCCTGCCCTGCCCTGAGCCAAGGGGCCCTCTAAGCCAGGAGACTCTGGACATGTCTCCTTGTGCTCATGGCTGAGGAGCTCCACGTCTGAGAGGCTGGCATCCCCGTGGAACCCTTGGGTGCTCCTTCCACTCACCAGCCCCAGGGCATAGCCATTGGGCCGCTGCTCGGGATGGGGGGCACTGCCGTTGGCCCATGCCCCAGGCGGGTGGCCATTGAGCCGGAGGCTGACCTGCTCTCCCTCAGAGCCATGAGCCGCCAAGGCCCGGCCACTGGTGCCCCCTGCCTTGAAGAGTTCTCTCCGCCTCAGGACGTGGCTGCGAAGGATCTTGCGGAAGGTCTGGCGGAACTCGCGGATGCGGTAGGCATAGATGAAGGGGTTGACCACAGAATTGCTGTGGGACAGGATGATGGCCAGATACATGAGCCATTGTGGCGCGTGGCTGCATTTGGGACAGAAGAAGGTGAAGCAGTTGATGATATGCAGGGGCAGCCAGCAGAGTGCGAAGAGCCCCACAATGATGGCCAGTGACTTGGCAGCATGGACCTCCTTCTGCAGCGTAGACCGAGTCCGCTCCCCTGGCAGAGGCTGGCTCTCCATCTGCTTCAGTTGTCGCCGGGCTGCCAGGAAGATCCGCAAGTAGATGCCCAGCATGAGCAGCAAGGGCACCAGCACAAAAGCAAAGAAGTTGTAGTAAACCATGTAGTTCATGGGCACCACATCCTCAAAGAGACAGGCCACCTGGCCCTGGTTGCAGCTCTCTGAATGGTTCTTGTTGGCCTTGGGCTGATTGCAGCTGTTCCAGCCCAGCATGGGCGTCAGGCCGATGGCGAACGACAGCACCCAGCAGATGGCAATGATGCCCTTGGCCCTCGTGCAGGTTACCAAGCCATTGTACCTGGGGACAGGAGACCAGCATCAGAGGCCTGAGACACCAGGGCTAGTCAGGGCACAGGCCAAGAGACCCAGTGCTGCTGGGTGTGCTGGAGCCTTCCACAGGACAACGCAGGAGAGTCACAAGATTAAGCATAGCCTGGGAAACTTAGCAAGATCCCGTCTCAACATTAAAAAAAAAATCTTAAGGGGTCTAATGTGAAAGACCTGGATTCAATTTCCAGTATTGGAAAGAAGATAGAATAAAAGAAAAGACTAGAACAGAAATGAAAAGAAAGAGAGAGAAAGGGGGAAGGGAAAGAGAGAGGAAAGAAAGAAAAGAGAGAAATTAAGAATGAAATTCAGCTAGTCAATCAGAGCTACACCCTACCCTGGCTCTAAGGTCGTAGACCAGTCACTTCCTGCCTCCCAGCCTCAACATCCTCTTCTGTTAAGTGGGGTTGTGGGCCTTGCCTTTCCCATAGGTTGCTGGGAGGAAGCCAGAACACAGGCACCTTTGAAATGGAAACCACTGTGCAAACGTTCGGGTGATTATTGGTCTTACGCATAGTCCTGAGACTTAATTTGAATTTGGCTTGAGGGAAATAATAATGATTTGGAGGAAGGAGGAGAAGTACCACCTCAAATCGGTTGATCTTGGTTGATATGACAACAGGCTTCTCTTTAGAGCAGGACAGATCGAAAGCAAGGATAGCTGAGCTGGGGCAGAACCAGCCAGATCAGACCCGTGATGGTCTGAGCTTCATGTACCCCATGCTTTTTCCTCCCCGTTGGACTTGGGCGCCAAGAGACCCTCAAGTAGAGGCTGCCCAGGGTGTAGAGGCAAATGAGATGCCATCTCCCTTCCAAACTCACCCACAGCCTTCAGGAAAGACATAATTACGTCTTGATATTTATGTGCCAACCTTCATGTTCGAGAGGAACTCCTTGGATGAGATACTTGGATCTGTCCAAAGTCACTCAGGAGCTGGTGGAGTCACCAGGACTGGGCCCGGAAGTTTCTGAGGGGAACAGAGCATGGAAATCCCTGGTCTGCCCAGATGTCTACATTTATAGACAAGGGAATCCATGAAGTCTTTCACGACACCCTGTAAAGAAAGCCCACTTGGGGGACAGAAGCAAACACACACACGGTGCAGGCACAGAAAGTCTCTGGGAGGATTCACAGCACTGCTTTTTGGGAAGGGCTCGGGGGGGGGGGGGAGGAGGGAGCATGAGGACAAGCTTTCACTCTGTAACGTCTGTTCTTTTTAAATGTGTCAGCATAAGCCATGCATTTCTATATCAAACAGGGCTGAGAGTGAGTGTTGGAACACTTGCCTAGCGTGTGTAAGGGCAGCAAGCAGGCAGACAAATGCCCCAACACTGGAACAGATTAATTCTGTTATTCACAACAAAGCCCCTTAGGCTGAGAGTCTTAGATCTTGGCATCGGGCCCTGAGAAAGCATCAGGGCCCCAACTGAGCTACGGCACAGTCCAGCAGTGTCCCCTGGGCTATGTCTGTGACTAACAAGGTGACACTCAGCCTTCTGACCTCAGAGATAGACAGTCCTGCAGCAAGGGCTGTCGAGGCCACCACAGACAACATTCGGCCATTTCAGAGAGCCCCAAGCTGTCATAGGATGTGAGAGCCACAGCCAGCTTATTTTAAGGTGCCATCTGCACCCCTGTGTCCTCCAGGCTGCAGGCTGCTCCTCATCCTAATGGGGGGCTTACCCTGGGGTCTAGAATTATACTGCTTGATTCCACGTGGTGGGTTCTGCACGTCAGCACTGCTGAGGAGAAAATGGAGCTTTCCTCAGTTATGTCAAGGGTCAGTGACCCCAGAACTGAAACCTCTCACGACGGGGAAACCCAGATTCTTTCCCCGGACAGGGACCGGCCTGAGTCAGCCTCACACCCCCTTGCCCAATCAGCTCCTCTCCTCTGTCTCTCAGCAGCCGGACTATCCCTTCCTGACCCGTGACCCACATGGTTGTTCCCTCCTCAGGGCCTCGGCCCCAGCTCTGCCCTCTTGACACACACATGGTGGTACACACGGCCTTCCTGCAACACCAGCTCCCACACCCTACTCCTCCCTGGGACAAGTCCTCCCAATCCTACCTCTTTATTTATTTATTCATTTCTACGTACTGGGGTTGGAACCCGCAGCCTTGCAACTTGAAGCAAGGGCTTTATCACTGAGCTATACTTCCAGATCGCTTGGAAAGTATGGCCACAGAGGGAAGCACTTCTTCTTTTTTATGCTGCTGAGGTTTGAACCCCTGACCTTGCTTCTGCCGGGTACACGCTTTACTACTACGCTGCCTCCTCGGCCTTTCTCTTTTAGAAGTCAAGGTGGGTCACTACCATCAGATTTCCTCAGCACTAACACCACTGTATATTTTGAGTTCTTCCTCAGGACCAGTGGTACCCACCAGGGGCCACAGAGAGAGATAGGAGAGAGTGACGCAAAGGTTTCCTGCCAAAGGAAGGCCTCGTCCCTCACTCAGGGCTTCTGTTCTCTGAGGACACTGACAGTTGCAGCCTTTTTTCCCTAGTCTGGCTTCTTTCTCACCAGTGAGGCCCTCCCCTAACACAACAGGGTCCTTATACTTGGAAGAGAGAGATTAGCTCGTTCTGAAGCTGAGGTTGGTTTTTCATTTGTTTGTATTGTTTTCTGATGTAGGATCTTGCTATGTAGCTCGGACTGGTCTTGAACTCATTAGACAGCCACGGCTGGCCTCAAACTCAAAGGGCTGGGCTTACAGGCCTGCATTGTCACAACTGGCTCTGAAGCTGAATTCTTAAAAACAAAATCTTACAGCTGTGCGGTATGGGCCTGGGGCTAGGCTTCTGAGATTCGATCTCAGATCAGCCCTGAGACTTTCCCGAGTGGACAGCAAATCGCAAAAGGGAGGCAGGGGTTCCCAAGTATGAAAGGGACAAGAGAAGAAGGAGGAATCCAAGCCAGGAAACACCCCACGGGCAACCCCGCTTTGAGGTCCAGCTTTGAGAGGTCCTGGGAGTCCGAGACACAGACTGGAGCTAGAGGAGACTCAGGGCTGAAAACCTCAGCAGCTGAAGAAAGAGCAGAATGTCTGGCGTGGACGTGCACACCTGTCAGCTCAGCAGTCAGGGCGGCTGAGGCAGCCATTGTGAGTTCGAGCCCAGCCTGGGCAACTTGGACATGCAGTGGGGGGGAGTGTGCTGAGGAATGTAGCTCAGGGTGGACTGCAGGCTCTGTGATTAATCTTTAGTACTTGAAAAAAAAGCTGAGCCCCCATCCTGCCTAGTCTCATCACTCCCATTGGTTCACTGGACCCTCGAAACCTATGTAAACTAGGACGAAAAGACACACCCTCAGCTGTGTATGACACAGGCCCAGAGAAGGCAGCTGGCAGCCTGTCCTATCTACTCCTTCAGGGATACCCTCTGTCGGCCGTCAGAAAACAGAGATGAGGAAGGAGAAACCAGTGGGAAAGCAAAGCTGAGGTCTTCAACCTGAGAACAGCTGCCCTGCCCTCTCCTCAGAATGTCACTGCCCTTTGAATCGGAGGAGAAAGTGAAAGCTAGACTACTGCTTCCCCTCTGCGCTCACCACCGTGTGGACTCAGGCCTGCCTGGTACCCAGAGAAGGCTGCCTGGGGCCGCCGCGTCCTGAGCTGTCCTTGGATGAATGTGGGTGCTGCTCCATACCCCAGAGCAAGAGATGGGTGCTGTGGGGTCCCAGCTTCCCCCACACACTGCACCCGGAATCAGACTTCCTCCAATTTGGGCACCATTTAAGGACCAACCAGAGTCCCCTCTCTCCTTTGACAGAGATTGGGGCAGGCTCCACCTCTGCTTTTGTGCAGCCTGATGTGGGTCCCCCTTAGGGCTCAGGCGATGGCTGAGGCCTACTTCCGGGAAGTAGGTCAACTTCCAGGAGACTGGGCTGCCTGTGAGAAGCCCTAAGGAGCGCTGTCACAGTGGAGGCAGGCTAGGCTTCACCCCAGGCCTGGTCCCAGCTCAGCCAACAGCTCCTTGTGTGGCCCTGAGAGTGCTCGCTCCCTTCTCAGAGCCTCATTTTTCCATTCAGAAGATGAGAGGAAGGAAGTGACCTCTGAGAACCTCCTCAGTTTCTGACTCTCTGAATTTCCATTTGCTCACTGGGCCTGGTCCTCCTCTCTGCTGGGGCGTTCTCAGCCCAGAGTGTGGGTGCTCGGGCTCCCTCCTGAGGTAGGCACTTCACTCATGGAAGAATTCACTCTGGGGACGCCCATTGGATCCCCAACCAAGGAGACCTCCCTTGGGGAATGTGGCCAATGTGGCTGTGGGACCCCGCTCTGTGGTGGAGAAACCATGAGGTATAACTGGTGGCCCCAGGTTCCCTGAGAGGAGGGATACACTTTCTTGCTACAGCCTGGGTAGGTGGAGGCCACACCAAGGAAACTCAGCCTCCTGGAATCTCTTCATTTACACAATACTTGGCTGAAGTCACTTCACAAAAAATATACTGTAAAATCCCCCTCCCACAACCAACCCTGCGCAGGCTGAGTCCTTGGTGACCTTAATTTGCATGTAAGTCCAAGTGACTCACTGTGGCGTTTGGCCAAGTCATTTCCCCTCTCTGGGCCTTTCTCCTAGTAATGCTGAAGCCAGCCCAGAGGAGCAAGGGAAAGGCAGGCAGTAGAGATTCTAGCCGAGGTCTTACGGCTTCCTGTGCTCCTCACTCACCACAGCATCACTCAGGGAGTTGTGCTCTGATGTATAAAGAGAGTCCAGGACTCTCAGTGCCCGTAGGGATCACCCAGAACGGCCTGATAGCTGCCCACTGCCAGCCCTGGGAAGTCCCGGACTGAACCTGGTGGGGGGATCCTCAGCCCTACGCACTGACACCCCAGACCAGACTGTGATCACAGCAAGCCTTGGCACAGACATAAGCCCCAGCCCCCGACTCACCGCAGAGGGATGCGGATGGCGATGTAGCGGTCAATGGCGATGGCCAGGAGGCTGAAGATGGAGCTCTGTGTGAGGACCAGGACGAAGCAGGCAAAGAAGAGGCAGCCGTGGCAAGCGGCACAGAACCCGGTGCTGATGGTGATGGCGAAGGGGATGGCCAACACACCCACGGCGATGTCGGCCACTGCCAGTGACACCACAAAGTAGTTGGTGACGTTCTGCAGGTTGCTGTTGATCCACACGGCCCAGCACACCAGCACGTTGCCCAGGATGGCCAGCACAGCGATGACCAGCTCCACTGTGATGTACACCAAGGAGCCCATGGCGGGAGTGGCCGCAGACGGGCAGGCTCAGCAGGGACGAGTGCTGGGCCAGCTCACGGTCCATAGCTGCAGCCCAGCCTCCCCCGCACTGCAGCAGCGGGGCCCAGGTCCTGAGCCCCTTCCTCACAGGAGCCAGGGGTGTCCCTGTGGGGGGCTCTCCAAAGGTCTTCTCACAGACAAGTTTCCAGAAGCCGGGCCCTCTCCGGGATTTCCGGTGGGCGCATCATGGCTCAGCTCAGCTTCAGGGTTCTCAGGGGACCTGCAAAGACAGAGCCCAGGTGAGCGGCTAAATCCTTCTGATACCAAAGACCCTCCTGTTTCCGATTCTACCCCACTTCTAGACCGGATGTCGCCCTCAGGGTCACACCCTGGCCCCTTGGGGCCTGCCTGGTCTGCCGCAGTACAGTCCAAAGTCAAGATCGCTGAGATCTTGCCCCCACCGCTGAGGAGGACCCAGGCCCAGACAAGTCACTGGACAGAGTGCTTCCTCCTGGCCCATGGGATTCCTGAGAAGCCCCTCACACAAGCCCTTCCGGGAAAGAAGGGCAGCCCCTTCTCCCAGGTTCACAGGGCAGGTGCAGGAAGACCTGCAGGAAGGGCCGCAGCTGCACCCTCCTCAGACTCGCACACTCCTTTGCACTCCTGCATTTCCCCCTCAGTAGGTGCTGGGATCAGAGCCCCTCAGCCTGGAGTCAGGGCCGACAACCAGCACATTTCTGGGTCCAAGAATCTATCAATGTTAAGTCCCCGTGTTGCCTCCCCTCAGCTTCTCAACCCTTCTGTGGCAGCCCGGCCAGTCTCCTGTCCTCGTTGCCAGCTCCATGATCCATCTTCCCCTCAGAAAGCCTCCTCCCTGCACAGTTCTTCAACCCACCCATTTTCTCTCACACTAAGCCAGTTTTCAGCCCACCTCAGTCTGTGCATCGCAAGCTCTCCGGGGAGCAGCCAGTGCCCATTTAAGGGACACCAGCTGCTCCATTGAGGGACAGGCTCGAGACACCTGGAGCTCAGATCTGGCGGGATCTGGGGATCCAGCTGGTCCTTCTTCCCCTTTCAGGCAGGTGAGCCTCTCACCCTCACAGGCAGCGGAGCAGGCGCAAACCTGAGCCTGCTGCCCCCTGGTGTCCCCAGCTGCACATCTGGGAAGGGGCGGTGCCCTGCCTGCTTCCCTTCTCATAAGGAGCTGCCGCCCCTCTCTCCCTCTCCACCCTCTCCCCTCTCCCCTCTCCCCTAGCTGGTCCTCGGCAGGAAATGCCTGCCTTAAGTCAGAGAAGCAGGTGCTAAGCCAGGCTTTGCTGGGAGGTTAGTTTTCCTTTCTGGGCCTGCTTCCCCATTTATGCAGTGAGGCATTTAGACCCTAGCTGACCTATAGGGCCATTTCAGCCCTGCCCATGAGTATTTCCCATGAGAATGAAATAACAGATCTGAAGGGATCCTTGAATCAAATGTCACAGGAACAGGAATAACTGACACCATAGAAAGCCTCGGTTTTCTCCACAGGCCTGAGCCCTGCTCAAATTCTGTTTCTCCCTGAGCTTGAAACCATCTCTGCCCACTAACATGCCTCTCCCCAAAGCTAAGAGGCCCCAAACCTACTCCTGCCCCTGGTCAGTCCTACACCCCAGCATCATGGTACACTAGCAGCAGCCGATCCTGCCCAGAGATGAAAGCTACAGGCTGCCTTCTGTGGTCTCACCTTCCCTGTATTCTCCGGGACTCACGGGACTGAGTGACTACGGCGGACCCTGGTAGGTCACTCTTGGCCTCTGACCTCTTCAAAGGACCAGTCTCCCCCATACACTCACACTTCAGACTGGCCAAGCGCAACAGAGGGCTGCCTAGACCCCAAGTTTCCTTCTAACTGCAGTGCTGCCATTGCCTCAGGCTGCAGCCTGGGGGTGGAGAGTTGGTGTTGACCCCAGTAGGCCCTTTCAGCCCACCAGGAAGCTTGAAATGGGTCACCTGACACAGAGGGGCCAAGGAAGAGGAAGAGAAGAGACTAAAGCCCCAACAGAAACTGGAGGAGCTGCCCGCACCTGTTGGAAGGGGCTGAGACTTGCTGTGCCCTGGCTTTGCACCGGGTGTTTGCCAGCCGCTCCCAGCACACTCCTCACAGACAGGGCCAACTGAGTCTCCAGCTGCCCTTTCAGCCACGTACTCCTGGCCTGTAGTCCACAGCAGGCCTCACCAGGGACCCCCTCGGATCCAGGCTCAACCAATGCTGGTGGAGCTGGGCTCACCTTGGACCAGTTTCCTACCAGGCCCTGGCCTACGCTCAGTGTAGCTTCCCACACCCGGCAGCAGTAGCAACAGGACACGGTAGTTAGGCCCAGCCAGGCTCTATGAGCCCCTTAGGGATTACTGCTCTCTAGGGATCATGCTTCCCACCACTGGTGTCTCCTGGGGGAAGAAGACAACCATCCGATGTCCTTCAGCCCTCTCTGGGGGAATCTGCATGGAAAGACACCACATCCTTCTACCAATCTGACCAGCCCAGGCGATGGAGCTGGCACGGCAGACATGCCCCATCGCACTTGTGCTGAAGCCAGACACTGCTCCCCAGTTCCACCACCCAAGGCCCTGGTGACAGGTCACACCACCAGCGTCTACCTCGTACACTGCTCTGACTCCATACCAGCTAGGATGCCCACTTAGAGGGGCGCGTGAGGAACCCGAGACTTTGTTGTTTGGTGAGACCCCTCCCCACAAGCAGCCTTTGACACCTGCCTGAGAACCCCATTCTGAGGGCCTCCCTACTGCCTTCCCAATTACACTGAAGTCCCACTCTCAACCACAGTCTCATGGAATGCCCCCTGCCCTGGCCAGCCTGCAAGGGCCAAAAGACACACCATTCTCCTGCCTGCACGGCCTGCTCTCCCTTGGCCCTTTCCCTCAACACTCCTGACTCTCCAGGACATCTTCGGGGAGCCTTCCCGGTTCCACAGGCCACCTAGGCATCTGCTAAACCAGAATCCAGTGGCAGCTGTGCTTTCCCCAGCCATGAGCCCAGCGGGCAGGGCAAGATGAGCAGGAGGGGGGATCTGGGAACTGTGTGCTCCCAGAGGAGGTTTTGGGGGACTTCCCAGCTGTAGGCTGGAAGATCCGCTCAAAGCTGGTTGGAGGTACCCTGACTTGTGGCCTTCCTCCATGGTGTAAATGCTCCCACTGGGTGAATTTCAGGCCTCACCAAGCAGAGCTGGGGAGCGATACAGCTGGCTAACAGGAGCCAGCCAACTCTGAGCTACAAAATCCTTGCTCTCACAGAGGCCACCTGTCTGAAGGCAGGACACAGACCCTGGCTCCTCCTAAAGAGGCCACACAACCTGCCTGGGAGCTCAGGAAATGACAGATGTCTGTGTTCTTGCTGGTCCTCTGAACCGCATTTTACAGATGAGGAAGCTAAGGCCCCAAAAGGCAAAGTGACCTCTCACCCCTACGGGGAACATGAAGGGTGGTGAATGCCGTGGAACTCACGGAAGCCTCTCCTAGCCTCAGGAAGGTGAGGAGGGGTCAGGATTAGAGTCTGACCATTTTCTATTCCTCTAGGTTGGCCCTGCCTCTCAATTAATCAGCCAGTCATCTGTCACTAGGCAGGAGGGGAAATTAAATATTAATAATGTCACATTTCCTCGTGATTGTCCCTTGCTGCATTTGGGGCAGAAGGGAGACACTGTCCCAGGTAGGACACTGACGCAAGCTGGGGAGGTACCATGTGCCTTGAGAGAGTGGCCCATAGGATTCCCAGGGTGCAGACTCCACACTGCGGCCTTTTCCTGTCTTCCCGCCCACCCCACCTGATCTGGCCAGTTTAACTGAAACTCTTTTTAATCAAAACTCACACTTCTAGCCCTCCTCTTCTGGCTCTTTGTACCTCAGCCTAGCAAGGTTCTCTGTACATATGCCCAGATGGTCGTGGTGCCCACCTAGAGCCTGCTGGCTGCCAGGCAGTACCCTGACCACCACCAGCTCTTGGATGTTGCCATGAGAGGAGTGAGCCTGGCACAGAGACTTTGCCTACGGCAGCCACGCTGGGCTCCAGAATCCCGGCCTCATAGTCCTCTCCCCTTTCTCACGTCAGAGGCTCACCTGGGACCTAATCAGGGGTGCCAGGAGGCACGGGACCCTCTGGGCCACCTGCTGCCAGTCCCTCAGGTCCCAAGCCTACAACAGGGAGTTCTAAGGCAGAAAGAGTCCAGGAGAATCCTGAGGGGAGACACTGCTTTGGGGATTTGGGGACTGACAGGGGACTCTCTGACTCCTACTTCAGGTGAGCTGCAGACCCTGTTCCAAACACAGAGGGAAAGTTCATACTAAAGAAGACAGGCAACAGTATCAAAAACATAGAAAGTGGAAGACAGCAAGGTATCGGAATAAGGAAATAATTATTTTTAAAGACCTTTTGGATCCTCACAGAAGTGGAGAAATACCACTGATGAACAAGAATGGGGACTTAGACCTTCTTTGGCAGAGACACAAAAACAGGTGAAAATGAACAGGAAATAAACTTGTGGAGATGACAAATGCAAGGACTGACCCCAAGAATACGGCAGATGTGATGGGCTTCAGACACCCAAGCAGGACATTCTCAGGGGAGAATTCTCTCTAAAACTTAATGGAGACAATCACTGTGGAAAAGCAGACAGACGTGGAAGGGAGGTTTAAAAAGTGCCTGCGCGATGCAAGGAGCTGAGTAAAAGCCTAAGGGGCACCAAGTAAAGAATAATGCTTGGACGGGCAGGGTGGCACCTGTTCCCAAACCCCAAGCAGTGACTGGAAACCAGCCTCCCAGAACTACCAGGGCCCCAGCGCCCGCAGGTGCCTTCAAAGGCTGCTGGAGCTGTGACTGCCAGGTCTCAGCCTCCCGCTCTTGCTGTCTCCCTGAGGACAGACTCAGTTCCGATGCCTGGTGCCGGTCAGGCCGTGGCCCAGGTACCCAGTAGGCACCCTGGATGGCCCTCCCCCACAGCCTTCGAGTGTGTGGCTGCTGCTTTCTGCTCCGGGAGACAGGATGTGGGCAGAAACGGAGAACCAGCTCCCTGCAGCTGGAGGCTGAGGCACTGGGCTGCCTGGAAGCAGTCTTCGTACCGCCAGCTGCAGACCAGCCCTGCGGTGCCTCAATCTTGCCCTCAGTGCCACCAGTCTTGCCACAGCACCCTCTCCCTACAGGACGTCTGCAACAGCCCTTGCCATCCCCTATGTCCAAGTCAGATGCCAGGGAGGCCTCAGTCCCTGTCCTCCGCACTGGAGGTGGCCACTCACCCCATTACAGCTGCTTCTCTAGACAAGCCTCCTCCAAGGGGCCCCGCCTCACAGAGCTGCTGGGAGCCCACCCTGAGGTGGAAGAAGTTGGGGTGGGATCCGCAACAGCGCAGTGTAACAGCTCCCTCAGGCCGGCACACGAGGCTTCCCCTCTGTGCCGCGGCTCCTCACGTGTGCACAGGCTGTGGTGAGACAGCATCACAGGAAAGGTCCGGCACCTGCACCTCCCACAAATGGCGGATGGCAGGTACTGTGCTCTGCCTGAAGCAGGCACAGGAAGTCCCGAGCGCACAGACCCCAGAGGGCCCAGGACAGGACTCTAGCAGGAGGCTGGGCTGTTGAAGGGGCGGTGCTAAGTACACTGAGTGGCAGGATGTGGTCCCCACAGGACATGGGTGTGAGGATGCAGCCAGCCCCAGAGGCTAAAGGAAAAGGGCAGGGGGAGCCGCACCAACCTGAGTATGGCCCACCTTAGCCCTGCCGCTGTCCCCCACCCCACCCCCAGCCAGCTCGGAGCTTGCAGAGGCCATTGTGAGACAGAAGTGAAGCCCTGTGGCCTCTCTTCCAGCTGACGGCTGCGCTAGGAGAAGCAGCATCCATACAGGCGGGTGCCACAGAAGGGCAGCCTCTGCCCAGCAACTTCCACAATAGGCCTGACCTGCCAGAGTGGAGTGGGCCCAGAGGGAGGCTTCTTGGAGGAGAGCCTTTTGAGTTGGACGAGGAGGTGAAGGGAGAGAAGTGGGAGAGTTTTGCAAACAAAACAGCCCGTGCAGGGCTCCGCTGCATTTCAGAGAAAGCTCACAGTGGTCCCACAGAGCTGCAGCAAGTCCTGCCTATCCGGGTCTCCAGCCCCTTCTGGCTGCCGTGGATCTCCCCCACCGTCGGCAGGATCTTGTGGCTTTGATACTACAGGGGTTAGGGTCTCCCTTTCTGCCATTAAACCGTTTCTTCTGCTCTCCTAGGATCTCTTCTGGGTTTCCCAGCTCTGCTCCCTCCCCATCTGGGCCCAATATGGATTAAGAACCCCCTCTCAGGCCACCAATCCCTTCTGTCCTCCTAACCACTGGCTCCCACCTTCTACCCTTTGGTAGCACCCCGTACGTCCCAGAGCCAAGACCCTCCCTGCTTGGCAGGACCTCTTCTCTTTCACCAGATCAGAACCTGGCCTGGAGTCTCCTCTCTGCAGGATCTCCACTGCCACACCAATATTCTTCCCAGCCATGCCATCCATCTGTCTGGCTGTCCTTCCTTCTGCACAATCAATCCCTCTCACGGATCCATGATCCTCTCAGAGTGGCAATATTGATCACAGATTCCAAAATGGCCAGTCTGGCTCATTGGGGCTGAGATGACTCAAGCTCAGGCAGGTAGGAGGGGAGCAAGAGTCTCTGCAGGACTCAGGTTACTGCTGTGAGCCGTCAGGGGCTGTGGTCCCACACACAAGTTCAAGTCCTGAACTTGTAGGACACCCAGAAGCTACATGCTTGTTCTTAAACCAATTCCTGTCTTCACCTCACTCTGCCCACTGGGACCCCGTGTCATCCCTCACACTTCCTCCAGGGTTCCCCAGCTCAAGCGTAGGCTGTGACTCTGCCTCAACCCGCTCCCTCAACCGGCCCCTCTCATTTCCATCCCGGCCCCTCGCAATCGGCATTGCTAGGAACACTATCCTACATTGCTCCACGGAGGGAAGAATGAATTCCCAGGACAGTGACTTGCCGAGGCCACCCCACTTAGTGAAGACGGCAAGACCAGAACCAGGCCGGGGCATCAAAAACTCCGGCCCATCAGATACTCTTGAGACCAGCCACTGCCCTCTTCAGCCTGGCACAAAGCCTGTCTCCTACCAGATGTGTGCGGTGCCCTTACACTCCTCCAGCTCGTGCAAAGGGAGACCACCCCGCAAGCACCCAGGGAGCAGTGAAGGGACAGACTAAGGACCGCTGGTCGGGATTTGCCCAAGGGATACCAAAGCCAGAGGACTCCAAAAGGCAAAGGCTGAGCTATGAGGTGTGGACACTGTAGCCACGAACCAGTGAGGGCCCCCCAGGCTGAGGTGCACTTTGGGGGCTGCCTGGGGTTAAAGAGGAAGCCAGTGACTCCTCGACCTTCACTTTGGCCCAATGTTGCCAAAGCCACCAGGGCCCTCAGGGTGAGGATACCGGGGCAGCACTGGCCAGGCATGGGGGAGGCAGGAACAATGTGGAAGGTGCACAGAAACCAAGTCCAGGGAGGCTGGGCATCTGAAGCAGAGCTCCGGACGTCCAGCACCCTAGGCGCAGGAAGGAGGTGGACGAAGAGAGCCAGTATCCCCTCTCACGGCCAGGAGAACACCTGCCCCAGCTCCCACCCGCCACCCCACTGCCCCACTCTCGTCATCGGGCGAGGGGCTGGGCGCACCCGGCCTCCAGCCTCGGCTCGGTCACTCCTTCCCTAGTACAGCCCGGGGAGTCATCTAAATACCCAGGACGCAGGGACCTCTGCTCTGCTGGTCCGAGGCCTCCTCCTCTCCGGTCCCTCGAGAGTCGTCACCATTCCCGCCATTCCTACCTCCACCCGCCCGGGACAGCCGGGCAGAGGATCAGACCAGTCCGCCTGCGCCCCCAGCGCCGCCGGCCCGGCCCCTCCCGGGTCCCCCGGCCTTATCCCGCCGCCGCTGTGCACGGGATGGCCGCGCTGCGCCGCCTGCCAGACGCCGGCCGCCGGGGATGCTGATCCTCCGCGGTTCGGGATGCCTCGGCCGGAAGCGCGGTCCCGCCCGGCCCCTCCACCTGTAGAAAGCCTTTTTCGTTCTTACGGGCGCCGCCCGCCTTTTTCGGCCTCGCTCGGAGCCCCCAGCCCCGCCCGGGCCGGATGCGCCACGGCCCCGGGACGGCCCGACGGCCGGGTCCGGACTCGCGCTCTGCACCCCGCCGCTTCGGCCGCCGCCCCCGGGTCCCCCTCCCGCCGCCCCGCGTACCTTTCCGTCGGCGGGGGCTGCCCGGAGGACCCGCACGGCGCCCGCGGCCGGGCTTAGGACGTGACCGCGCCGCCCCGCCCCGCGCAGGGCATTCCGCGGGCAGGGCTCGGACCCGGAGCCGCGACACGCAGGTGGGGCGGCGCGAAGCAAGAGTCGGGGCGACGGGCGCCCTCACCAGCTCTCCTGTCCCGGCCGCTTCCGACGGCTCCAGACTTCCAGGCCACCCTCCCGGGACTGCCGGAGCCCAGAACTAGTACCCCGGACCTGGTACCCCGGCTGACCTGCTCGCGCGCCAGCTCCCGCTGTCTCCGCGGTCGCCGGGACTCAGGCTCCAGCCGCGCCGCTCACCGGCGCCCCCTGCAGGGAGCTTCGAGACCCACGTTGCCCCCGCTGCCCGGTCACCCCGGGAAAACCGAGGCCGGGAGGACGGCGGGGGGGACTAGAGCACGTGCCCCTGGCAGGCCCGGGCTGCCACGGGGCAAGGCTGCCCCGCGAGCCCCCACCCCACAGCGTGCCCCTGGTGGGCTCCATGCGTCCCAGCCTCGCCCTGAAGCGCCACGCCCCCTCCTCTGCCCCAGAGTCTACTATCTACCCCGCCCGCCCTGTGAAGCTCTCTGGGCCCCACCCCTGCCATCTCCGTCCTTCTAGAAGCTCTTGGGGCCGCCTTTGCAGCCATGACCCTCCCTGGCTCTACTGTCCCTTGTCATCAGAGCCGGAAGGCCTTGGTGCCCCTGTGGCACTCTCTTTCCGCGCCCCAGACCGGGGCCCGGGTCCTTGTTGTGACAGCTCCTGGTGCCCGTAGGGTCCATGACTCCGCCTTCCTCCCCTTCTCTAGGAGGAGGGAGGTGGGAGTCGTATCCGCACCACAGACTTAACTGGGATTCTCAGACCGAGGGCCTGGGAACTTCCTCTCGCTGCCTTTGTTCTGGAGTCTTACAAGTGGGGATGACCTCATATCCAGCCGCAGCTCAGCCATGCGAGTGGACCTGCTTTTGGCTTTTGTAAATGGACGGGTCCGGACCAAGCCCAGACTATTCCCAGCAGGACAAGCCCCTTAGATAGCCCGGCCACCGCTGGAGGATTTTGGAAACTCCCTCTTAGGACCCGTGGTTTTGCTCAGGGCCAGGCTAGACCGTAGGGCTGAGACCAGGATGGAGGGATGGCCTCTGCCAGAGCAGCTACCCGCTTCCAACTCAGAGAAGAGGATGAGTAGGAAGTGGAGGTACAGGCCCCTGGCCAGCTCAGGAGGAGCTTGGACCGCAAGATGTAGTTATCACTTTGTAGGACTCAGCCTTGAATGGTGGCTGCTTCCTTGGTGCATTTTCAGGGCTGAAGCCTGGCCTCCTGTTCCCATGTGGCCAGCTCAGCCCCTCCTAATATTCGTGTCCCTTACATCCAGGAGGCCCTTGAGAGCTCCAGGCAGAGGACAGCAGGCTGGTCTGGTCTCTGTTAAACCTGAGACCCCCAAGGACCTGTGGGAGACCCTGCGACACTGCTGCTCCCTGCCTCCACCTCCTGACATCTTTCCCCCTCAGACCTGGCCATGGAACCCAACGCACACACACTCATGTCCCAGGCCTGGCTTTTGCTATCTGCCCCCTTCTTCCCAGGGTCCTTGGTTTCCTTAGTGAAGGAGCCCTCAACACCACCACCACCAGGAGGGAACATGGACCCTGGGATCAGAGGCTGAGACCAGCCCCAAAACAGGCCATTTCTTCCAGCCTTCCAAGGACCCATTCACTTCTGCTCTGCTCCCCTCGGAGCTGGCTGGCTCTGTACCAAACCACAGGGTACAAGCTGGGGAGTTGCCTGACCAGGGGACCCTCCCGATAGGCCTTTGAATCCCATCCCTATTTCTGGGTCTCCCAGTGAGAAGCACAGCACCTATCATGGTGACGCTTTCCTGTCCAGCCCATTTGTATCAGACCTGAAGTTCTTAACACGTAAGAAATACCTGTCGTCAGTCACCTTGAAAGGGGTAGAGGAGCTCATGAGTCAGAAACAGCCAATTCTGCTCCCTAGCTCCTGGTGTAGACTCCAGTGATGGCTGCTCCTTCTCTGGCATCCAGCATCTTCCACACATGGCTGCAGAGTCAAAGCCCTGTATTCCTCCCTGTGTCCCAGGGCTCAGTGACACGCCCCTTTGGCCTTGGTGCCTAGGGCTTGGGGAGCTTTGTGCCAGGTAAGGCCTGGCTTGGCTCCAACTCGAGTGAGCTCCAAGAGCCCAGAACTTCCATGAGGAGCCAGGGCCAGAGAGGCTGCGGGGGACCAAGAGGGAGAGGGAGTGCTGGTCCCTGGTCCTTGCCATCCACCGGGCGCCCTAGCCCAGAGACAGGGCCCATCTGGTTCTTGAGTTCAGTGGGAATGGGGTAGCATGAAGGGGGGCTGTTCACTGGCCTGCCCTGCCAGTTCCCATGCCTGCTCCTCTAACTTCCTGGGGACCCTTTCCTAGCCTGGGCCACCATCCTCCGTCTTGGCCTGGCTGCCCTCTTGCCAGCTGTGAGAGCTTTCCTCAGGTGCAAGGCTGCTCCGAGCGTGTGCTGATGACAAAGGGCTCAGGTCGTCTCTGGGCATGGCCACTGACTCTTGCTGGCCACGGAGATGCCCCCTGGAAGCCCCCAGCTCCCATCTCTGGACCCTGGCTTCCCTGTCCAGGCTCAGGCAGATTTTGAAAGCTGTGGTTCCCCGCCTTCCTTCCGCCCAGGCCCCCACTACTGAGGCGAGATGGAGGGGGCCGGTGGGGTGCTCTCCTGCTCCAGAAATCCCTCCTCAGACTCCCACCCCCACTCCACACCCCCGGCTCTTTGTTCCTGCCCAGGATGCACCTGGGTGGCCTCTGGCCTTCATTGTTTGTGCTGGGGCCAGCGAACCCTCATCAGGGAGAAATACATGCCAGGACCAGGACAATACCCCCAGTGGGTGCTCACCCAACTTTCCTTTCAGTCATCAGAGACTTCACACAGCTCCACAGAGCTGTGTGAAGGGCTGCAGCTCTTTATCTGCAGCCTGAAGGAAGTTCTGAAAGGGTCGGATCAAGTCACTGGAGCCATGTCAGACAGAAGCATGCCCACAATCCTCCGAGGCCTATGGGAAGATACTTCATCTCATGTCTGCTTCTGGCGGGGGAGGGCACAGCAAGTCTGCTTTGGAGCTGATCTAGGGCATTGAGGTGGTCAGGAACCCCTCTGGGGGCAGTGAGCCTTGCCTTGGTTGTCTTGGCTCTGTGGTGGACAGTGACAACCTGTTCTCACCCACTATGGCAGGCCTCAGCACTCCTAACTCCGAGGACAGCCATAGGCCACCTCCAGCTCCTCCCCCAGCACTGAGAGCCGCCAGACCTCCCTCCACATCAGAGGACGCCTCGCAGGTCACCATTCTGCAGAAGCTGGAACAGCCCGGTATATCCCAAGTGCTGCCAGCCTCTCTGGAAGCCCCTAATGTCCTAACAACTGCTCAGTGCTCACCATGGCTCCCACAAGCGCCAATGGGAGCTGATGCTGCAGTCTCCCTGGAGAGCACATCTGCTTCCTGCCCAGTGAGTGCCGTCTGCTTGTCTCTTCCCGTTTCAGCTTCCACGCCTACAGCCTTGCTGCCCCTGCATCACATGGGATAATGGACTCTCTAGGGGCCTCTTAGGGACAAGGAGCAGCCCTTCCATACACCTGACCCATCCAAACGGACGGCTCAGGGTGGCCTTCTGTCCTCCTGCACCCCTACCAGGCCTCCTCTAGAAGTCCTAACCTGTTTGGCTCTGAGCTCTGGCCAAAGGAGTCATGAATCCTAGAAACCCAAGACTAGCCACCACCTGATAGAACACTGACTATACGTCAAAACTGGCTGCGTCCCTGAGTCCCACTAAATGACGGCCTCCAACAATCTAGGCCACCTGAAGTTTGCTGGCTCTGTGAGAATGGGGTCCGAGTTTGTCACAGCTGCTGGGGCCTGGATCCCAGCCCAGGGAAGCTGTGTCTGGAGGGGTCTGGTAGATCCTTTCTCAGTATCTCCCCTCTCCTAGGATACCTCCCCTTCCCACCCATCAAAGCTGCCCCTCGGAGGTTCTGCCCAAGTCTGGGACACAGAGCCTTGGGATGGACCCGCAGGCTCCAGGTAGGTACACTGGGCGGAGACCTTGGAGGGATCAGCCTCAGGGTCTGCCTCTGGAACGGAGCCTATCAGGCGGGCTGGGGCACCTGCACCTCGGGGCAGCAGCGGGGGCCCCACCGTGTGTGCTCTCACTGTGCAGTAGTCTCACTGACCACCTCGGCACAGGACTCCGTCCCGTGTCTGTTGAATGGGAAGGTCCTGGCCCAGTCCCTGCCAGCCAGCCTCAAACGCAAGGCTCCAGGTCCTGTGCTCCAGGCTCCGACCTGGGGTCACAATGGTTACCCTAGGTGTCTGTGCTGCCCAAGCTCTGGGACACACACACTCTCAGGATGTCTCCTAACTCAGGCTGGGTGAACTCTCACCTTCCTTGGGGCCCCTCATCCTGGGGAGTCTCAGTTCTGGCTAAGACGCTGACCCTGCCTTCTGGTGTAAGGTGGTGGCCCGTGGACCTTGCACACACAACACGTGTCGGGGGGTGAGCGTTGAGGGCTGATCCCAGTGGATCAATTGACCACAGCCAGGATGTGGAGTCGGCTGAATGCAGCTCCACGGTGCAGCACCTGCCCAGCACTCCAGGCCCTGGCTTCCAACCCCTCCACCACAGAAAGACGTACAGTAAAAAACTTAACTGGCTGCCTCTGGGTAGTGCTTCCTTCTTTTTGCTTCTCCATACTTTTATACATTCTAAAAGTCATCTCTAGAAAGAAACAATTTTAGAAAGACAAAAATCCCTTTTTTGCCTGACAGTGTGTATGGTGTGCAGGCGGCTTCCACTCTCATGGGGCAGCTCTGCTGGTGTTTCTGGGGTGCTGTCACCCGTCAGGGGCTCTGAGTGGCTCCAGGGCAGGCCAGACCTTGGGCTCTCTCACCCTAGCCCACAGCGTGGCTTCACGGGCCGGAGACCTGAGGGTGCTGAGGCCGCTGCAGGCTGACGCGGGCACGCCAGTCTCCCCTCCAGGCAGGTGCTCTATGGGCAGGGGAGAGGGCCGAGAGCCGGGCCCGGCAAGGCCTCATCAGTGGGACAGGGTTCCAGTCTGGGTTCAGGTGCACTGTGGGTTCGTGTGACAAAGTGTGTGAGGCAGTGGGGAGGGAGGGCGAGCTAGGAAAGTCCAAGCCAGATGTGTTCGAACAATTTAATACATTCAAGAATATTTACTAGGACAAAACGACGAAGTATCATCGGTCAGTCAGCAGAAGCCTACGATAGAAACAGAAAGGTAACTGGCCCTTTTGCAGTGAAGCTTGTGCTTAAAGAGAAGAGGCAAAATGACTTCCTGGAGGCTACAAAGCAGGTATCCACCTTTCAACACACATGGCCATTACAGTCACTCCCACAGGGCCCACAGCGTTGTAAGGGTCGTATTAGAAAGAGCAAAAAACCAGTGCTCTGGAGTCCTGGCGCCTGCAGACCTTGCACAAACGTGGCAGTCTGACCCTCACTTGGGGCCAGGAGCCTGGAGATGAAGCTCCAGACAGGCAGGGCAAGGCTAGCCCTCCCTAAGCCCACCTCCATCTCTGCGTCACTCCCAGGCTTGCTGCTGGGCCCTCCGTGTCCAAGTGACACAGGCCGATGGCAGCCACTGCCTTCCTGCAGATGATTCCACAACTGCTCTCCAGCATGCACTGCTAGAGCTGGCTTAGGGGACGAAACCATCAACTGCAGGCTCACCAAAGTCTTCTTAGTCACATGACAGCCCCCATGACATAATAAATAAACAAAACACGACCAGACACCCCAGTGCAGACGGCAGACAGGCCTCCTAGAAGTGAACGGGAGCAGAGGCAGAACACAGAGACGAAGTGGAGACACTGGAAGTGACCAGCAAACGAGTAGTCACTCGTGCTGACTGCCGTCAGAAAAATGGGGACAAGAACAGAACTCGGCCAGGCATCTTAGGACGTGGGCATCGGGTGTCTTCTGGGGTGCTCTGAGGCTGATGCTGCCTCTCTTTCTGTTGAAAATGGGCATTTCACCAAAGGCTTGAGCTGGGGGCAGCAGCCTGCTCTGCCAGGTTAGCATATTTAGGCAGGGCAGATGAGCAGCACCAACCGCCTAGTGATGGCACAGTGTAGGGCACATATACGCACAGCTCACTTCTTAGTGGCCACTTTCTTTTTTAGGCTCCACATATATCTCAGACTCCTAATAAAGAACACCATGCTCGAATGCTGGCCCTTGGCCCATGACAGGACTGGGTGGGCCTCTTTGGAGCCTGTTCCTTGCGTCGTCAGTGGGGCTGCAACTCAGCTTCCACTGGTGGTCAGCCTTCCTCGTGGTGCCTTTCAGGTGCCAGTTATAATCTGGAAGGTGCGGCTATTGACACTGATCAACAAATAGCTATTGTGTTAGGCACACTTGAGATGTGGGCTCCCTGCTCCCCAAATGAGCTTTGAGTCCCAGCCTGAAAGTCATCAAGAGAACACCTCTGAGTAAGGCTTTGGCTCAGAGAGCACAGACCTGCACCGGGAAAGGCAGGCCTGGCCCCAGAATCCCTGCTGACACCTGCTCTGGTGAGGAGGCACAGGCTGCCCTGACAAGGGGAGGTAAGGCACTTTCTTATATTCCTGCTAAAAAGAGTATTATCTCAGCCACTCAGCAGGGACATGAAGTCACTCTGTGGGCTCCTGTATGCTCACGTATGCTTTCTCAGATACTCGCTACTTCACTCGATGCTCTTGTTCTATTATGTCCAGATTTTGTTTCATTTCTATGCTTATTAAAACAATTTAACTTTTTTGAGACAGGGTCACATTATATAGCCCAGGCTGGCCTTGAATTCACTATGTACACCTAGACTGGCCTCAAACTCATGGCAATTCTGCCTCAGCCTCCCAAGTTCTACAATTACAGGCGTGTGCCACGATGCCTGACATAAAACAATTTAACTTTGGTACTAACAGAATAGGAGCTACTTTCACAATATTGCTCATAATAAATCAAAAATCTTAACTGGAACTCCTTTTGATCAGACCCTCTTCTTAGAAACCTGAAGTTAGGGTAGGGCTACAGGCAGGTGGCCGAGTGCCAGGCAAGGATCCTGCCTGCTTCCTGCCAACAGAAGCCCAGCAGTAGTGTGGGCTTAGGCAACTGCAGGCTGTGAGGGACCACGTGCACTGCGCTTCTGTATACTTAACTATAGTTGAACACCTCTACATGGTAATGACCAAGACAGCCCTGTCACATGGGAGGAATGGCCCTCTCGATTGCGTAGTGACACTCCTGGAAAACACACCCATGTAAAGGGCAAGGCTGGCTCTGCCCCAACACCAGGGAGCAGACACTTGCCAGGTACCCACTTTCCCCCTGGTTTTCACCAGCAAAAGGATCCATGTGGGAGACAGTCAAGAAGTGCTGCAGCTGAAGCTTTCGCCAACCTCTAGAATGTTCTATAATCCAATTCTCTTCCCAAGTTTAACTGGGTCTGAGCCGTTTGTTTCTGTATCCTGGGCACTAATAGAATTCATCCTTGTCTTCAGAAGGAAGCTAGCCTGCATGCTGCATGCTGTGCCCACACGCACCGGGTGGACAGGTCACGTGGAGGAGCCCCAGTGCGTGCCATGGGCCACAGGTCTGAGTTCTTCCTATGCAGAGGTTCCAGGCTGAGATTCACACTCTGCAGGACAGCCCAGAGTTGCTGAAAGCTTTAGGGGTGCATAGCTAAGGGTGTCGGTCGCTTGGTTACTGCCGAGGTCCCCCACCAGCGGCAGTTCCTCCTGGTGTGCTCAAGTTTCAAAGTACTTGTAGATTGCCGTCACATACAGCATCACATTTTGCCAGTCTGGCCGTTCCGTGCGTACCATCTCATTAATATCCTGACAAGAGGAGAAGCTTGGTTAGGACTGCAGGTCACCTTTGGGCCCATCCCAATGGGTTCATCAGTGAAGGACTTTTTTGTCTAACCCTGACAAACCCGACTATGCATGTCACAGGCCTGGCCCAGAATGTCTCCTCCATCTCTAGTGAGGGCCTCTAGCCGCTGCCTCCCCCAGGGCCATCTGCACTACCCCCAAGATGCCTATTTCTGCCTGAGCCACAAGAAGCAGCACTGACAGCCTGTTAGAGTTTCATCTATCTGGGTGACCAAACTCACAAGTGCCCCTGCTTTGGTTTTGGGGATTGAATCCAGAACCTTCACATTCCTACTTCTCCTTTTTTAAATTTTGAGATAGGGTCTCTCAAAGTTGCTCAGTTGCCCAAGTTGGGTACAAACTTTTAACTGCCCTGCTTCAGCTTCCCACAGTGCTGGGATTATAGGCATGTACCACCACATCCAAACTGTTCTTTAACTGTAGGATACCAGAAACCTGGGACTTATGAACTGAGTAAGCAGGAAAATGAATGGGGAAACTACAGACTGACCAGCCCCCACTCAGGTACCTCAGAGCCTTAACTCATGCCTGCGACTGTTTAGAGCAAGGCCTGCTGCTGGTCTGACAGGAGGAACCCTGAATGTGCTGAAAACTGGGAAGGCCACCTGGGGTTATTTGGTATAGACAGCAAGAGGTTGTTGGCTTACTGCAATAATCTTACTAGAAAGTCTGTTAGAATGGAGAAACTGCCTACATTTTATATATGAATATACATATAATATGTCTGATAATGGGAACATATTTGTATAACTTTTCTCTATATACATCCTATGCAAATATATTTCTATGAATTTAAAATTTATGGTATAAATCCTTTTTGAGGCACATGTAGCTGTTAGTAATGGGCCGATGGGTAGTCACAGGGGGAGAGGTGGTCCTGGAGGCCTGAAGGTAGATCTGGGGTCCTGGGCCCCATGGGACATTCTCCTTTGTGAAAAGCCCTAGCCAGCTCAGTGAGATCTATGTGGTCAGTGGGATTCCACAGCATTCGGTTTATGGAGTAAGAGAGTCTTCGGTGTGGAAGCACCATTTTGCATCTGGACACCATTTGCTTCCAGGAAGTCAGAGTTGGTCATGACATCAAGCACTCCTAACAAGTAAGCCTGTCGTAAGCTTTGGCAGGAAATGGGCAGAAACTGGCACAAGGACCTGAAACCTAAGGCCATGCTTTTCTATGCCTGGCCCCTTGCAATGAGAGCAGGATGGACCCATACCCTGTGACACATGCAGGTAACACTCCAGCCTATAAGCTGTCCTCCTTGACTCAAGACGCACTCTGTGCTCTCCCTCTATACTGATAAAAGGCAGGCACATTGACTTGTGTGAGGTTTAGACAGTGTGACCTTTTAAAATATGAAGTTTTTTTCCTGAACCCAAAGATTCTGTTAAGGAAGAGGCAACCACGATGACCAGGCCTGCATGAGGTCTGCCAAAGCTGGAGATCACTGGCTACCCTCCCACTTGGGTCCTTCCTGTGGGTGTTTCATGTGAGGCATAAAGCGCCACAGGAAATGGGTGAGATCCCACTGCAGCACCCACCTGGATGGGACTCCCCATCACCTCCCACCCACTGCTCTGCTCTCATCACTAGGCAGCTCACCACCCGGTGACCATGTTCTTCCTCTATCAGGAGGCCCTGCCAGTGCCTTCCCAGAGGAGAATGGGGACTTACCAGTGTGGATTTGATGCCGACACTTTCAGCTGCCTGGAAGGCCAGTGTGAAGTTCCTTTTCTGTAAGAGAAATCATGTCGCTGTAATGCACGGGGAATACAAGGAGAAAGGTCACATGGAGGATGGACACTCAACTCTGTTTGGGACCAAGGCAAACCGACACTGGGTCCCTCAGGCTTCCCAGTCTGTCCCAAGTACCTTATGGATGCCCATGGTGGGCCCTGCCACCCTCTGCTCCAGACGCCTGTACAGCTTTCACATCTGTGCCTTCCTCACTCATCTGTGCACTTCCAGCATGTGGACCCTGGGACACCTGGCTACATATGCAGGAAGCCAGAAACGTGTATCTGCCAAGAGGACTCTCTCCCCGCAGGGATCTTCATGGGTGGTTTATGGGCCTGGGGCAACCATGGTAGGAGATGGGAGAGTAGGAAGGGGTTCTGGGGTCCTGGGCCTGCCCTCTGACCTTGAGGAGCTCCCAGGCTGGGACATCCCATCTGGGGGTTGTGACTGCACAGGGCTAGTATTTCTTATCAGTTCTGAGCCTCACAAGGCTTAGTGTGCTGTGAGTGACAGTCTTGGTCCAGAGGTGACAGCTGGCACTTTCTGGACAATCCTGACCTGACCATTCATGGCATAAACAGCCCTTCCCTGTGCATTCTTGAAGCTCTTGGTCGAAATGTTGTCACCTAGGGAAAGACTGACCATCCTCCCTGGGAATGATGTCATGTGGTGAATTCTGAACCAGTCAAGTGTTCCTCACAGTGTGGGTCAGGGAGCAGATGGCTGAGCACAAGTGACCAATCTCAGAATAAGGTTGAGCCAGAAGGGGGCTGTCCTGTGCTGCCCCTGGGTCTCTATGAGACAAAGGATGCCCTGTGACCTGCCTTACCTTATCTTGGCTATTCAGTTCTTGATATGGAATGTGGGCTGGAAGATAGGTATGCAGGAGTGCACAGAAGGCCAGCCCATCATTCCAGCTGCTGCTGAAGTTTGTGATGTCAATATTCTGAGGGAAAAAAGACAGACAGTTAAGGAGCATACAATGTGATTCTCTGTGGAGGTGCTAAGGAGGACAGAGCCTCTAATATCACGTAGCCTCAAAAAAACACTCCCAAATCCGGGGCAAGTGAGCTCTGGAGGGACCAAAGCACATTGGAAGGCTATGTCCCAAGGTCCACCTGGTGTCCACATCTGGACCTGTTATGGTGGCTCTGCATCCTACCACCACCAGCACTACTGCCCCCACATGCCATGCTGGGCTTATGACATGAATTATAAGCTGCTCCATAAACTCCAAGGCCTCGAGGCTGCTGAAGTGGGCCTCTCCTATGCCTGGCTGTGGTAATAGTACAGAATGTAGAATGAAGGTGACAACCAATTAGGCTAAAAGCATCACTTATTAAAAATGCAACTCATTCCCCCACTATTTGCTGAAGTATTTGAAAGATACACGAAGTTCACGTGTATCTCAGAACATGAGCACACAAAGACATTACCCCATTTGAGATACCGACGTGCACCAATAGTAGAAAGCAGAGGGCCTGGCCAGGCCTCAGTATCATGGCCCACAGACAATCACTGTAGTTTCCACTACCACCCACTCACAGTTATAAAAATAATTTTAATGCTGGTCTGTGTACTTCCTATGCCACCTCTGAGAGACATCACAACTTTAAGGGGTCCCTCATTTTGAGTGTAAATGAAAGGTATCTGTAAATACACAAAGAACATACTCAGGATACTTTATTTTACTACATAGCCACTCATCTGGTATGTAATCTTTACCCTTAGTTGCAAGAATCCTTTTGAAAATGAAACTATGCATTTAAAATTTAATAATTCACACACTTTATATAAATGCTATAAACTGGACAAGAACAGTTTCTTCAACATCTCTTTAAAGTCTTCTTTATTGAGGTCCCAGGACTTGAAGAGAGGCCCTATGCATTGATCTATCTTGCCAACCCTTTTCAAAATCTTTTTTTTTTTTAAGGTTTTTTGAGACAGGGTCTCGCTTTGTGGTTCAGGCTGGCCCTGAGCTCAGCCTCAAACTCACATCACAGCAATCCTCCTGCCTCTGCCTCCCGAGTGCTGGGATTATAGGTGTGAGCCACCACGCCCAGCACTGTGGTATGTGGTACTGGTTGCTGCTGGGGTGAGTCTCCATGCCCAGTATGGTATGTGGTTACCGGGGATCGAACCCGGGTCCTTGCCCTTGCGAGACAGGCGCCGGAACCACTGAGCTATATCCCCGGCCCACCCTTTTCAAAATCTTGAGATGGGGTGGGGCTCGAACTTGTGATTTTCTTGCTTCAGCCTTTCTCAGTGCTCGGATAACAGCTGTGGTCTCACAGGCATGGTTCCAACTGCTATTTCTTAGTACCAAGATGGAAGAACCACGGTGCAGAGAAAAGGAGAAGGTGAGGTTGACAGAGTCTGAGGTGCAGAGCTGTGAACCTGTGTCCCTGTAGCTGGTGAGGGCCAGGCCAGGCCGGGCGGTCAGCTCTTTGGGGAGATGGGCTTCATACAGTAACCTCATGGCTCCAGGCGGCCCCTTCACAGAGCAGCACATGGCTAATTTCTCACTAGTTCCACCATCAAGGCATACTTTCTTAGCCCTGGCTGCACATGTGCAGAATGCTCCCCTTACTGCATCTATTCCAAGTACGTCAGTGGCCTGAGAGCAATCACTTCTCAGGTCATTTTCCCTGACAGACCTGATGCGCTGCTATTTCTCCAGACTGGCCCAGAGATGTGTCAGCAACTGCTGTGAGCAAAGAAATCACTTAGGGAACCAAATGGAAGAAAACTTACCAAGTGTTACGGAAGGAAGGTGGTGGTGCCACCATACTGTGTATAACTTGGGTATAAGAGGGAGTGCTCACAACGTGTCTTCTGAAACGAGGCCTCCCCAAAACAGGGCCAGGTCAGAATCCTGCCTGGCTCAGTGCTACAGCCATTGGCCTTCCCTGTTGCCTTCCACAGGATGTCTGCTCTGACACTGGGAGTCACCACTCAGAGGAGTCCCGATCATGTCATGAAGGCACCTCAAAACAAATGATCCTTGCCGGGCATGGTGGCTCAGGCATGCAATCCCAACACTCGGGAGGCAGAAGCAGGAGAATTGCTTCAAGTTGGAAGTTATCCAGAGCTACATAGTGAGCTCAGGGCCAGCAAGAACTACAAACGCAACACAGCACAAGGAAATAAATGATGCTCGATTGTGACTACTGACTGAGAAGCAGAAGGACACTTACACACATACACGAGTGTGCACATACATTGGCTTAACTCATCTGAAATTTTAGAAAGCAGCCTGAAAGGACAGGCAGATCCATCCACCCAGAGGAAGCTAGGACCTGGGAGAAGTGATCCACCATGCAAAATGCTCTACAGGCTGCAGACAGCTGTCCTAGGCCCACGTATCCCATGCGAAATGTATCTAATTATCACAATCACCCCAGCGCACATCTTGTGTTGCTGTGCTGAAAGTTGAACGCATGACTTCATCCATACCAGGCCAGCGTTCTACCACTGAGGAACAATGCCAGGTCACTTGTAAGAGGTCTTATAGGAGCTACAGAAAAGATCGGACATGGCACCAGGCACAGGTAGTTTGGGGTTTACCAAAGTCGGGGGTACCTAGCACAGCAGGATTGTCCTCCTTTTCCCCACGTCAAGGAAGATTTCCTAATGCTCTGTAGGGAGCACATTCCTGAAATCTAGACCTGGGAATGGAAAAACAAAAGGAACGAAGTACACAAAACAATCAAGAGTAGGCCAGCAGCACTGCCTAGCTACATGATCTGTACAGCCCAGTGATGCAGAGTGCCTTGTTCAGAGTGTAGAGGAAAAAGTCCATTAAAGATACTGAAATAAGAGAGGTCTAGTTGAAGCCCAAAGGCTCTCCCCACACCTCCTAGGATTCTAAATGGTCTTTATGACTAAGTGGCTGATAAAAGAGCCAAAGACATTAGCCTTGTTACACACACAGAGCAGGGCAGGAAGCTTTTTAATAACGTGGAGCTCTGCGCAAGGTCAACGTCAGCATCTCACTCGAGGTCACATTCACTTTGGTGGAAGATAAACCTTCTCTTCCTGCCACCGTTGCCCTTTCTACTCCCTGAAAGAGAAGCTCTGGCAGGTTGTGGACGTGCCTGGTCTCACTGTGCCTCGCAGCAGAGGCTCCTGTGTCCTGGTTGTCCGGCCTTGCTTCCTCCAGATAGATCCAGCCTCAGCGGGGGAGGAGCTGCTGCTCTTGCACCCCCCCCCCACGCCCGGTCCTCTAGGAAGAGGAGACACATTAGCACACACACAATGCCCTGAAACAGAAGGTCAGCACGGCTCCTGGAGCTCCAGGAAAGGAGCAATTAATGGTTGTACATGACACTTCACATCAAAATAAAGACCAAAGCTAAGAAGGCTGTCTCATTCAGGATACTGTTAAGCGGTAAACTGGGGGGCCAAGAACTCTAAATACCCATGTGTCTCTGCCTCCTATCCCCACTCAAAGGCCCTGTGGGGAGGAGAGTTAGGCCTTGAACTAGTGCTTCCAGGGGGTGGGGAATCCTACATCTGGTCTGACAGCAAGTCCTTTGCCCATAATCCCACTAGTCATTTCAGTGATTAGGGCTGAAAAGTCCAATATTAGCAAAATAACGTCTGCTATATATACACGGTTCTGCAAACAACAGGGCTGCTTTTCCGAGGCCACAAAGCACCACGGTAGAAAAGGGATCGAGGAAGATGGGAGTCACCTGACCCAGCCTTCCTCTGTGGAGCTCTTTACTACTAAGCTATCCCAGAATGGCAGTGTCCTGGAAAAGATATTGGCAAACGTCTTAGACAAGAAACATACAGAAAAGTCTAAAAATATTCATTATGCTGTGTCACCAGAGAAAAGGGTTTCTCTTTCCTTACCCACTGAGGACCTCCCACAGCAGCTATCGCTTTTTCCTAAATTTCAATTGCAAGTAGGTGATAAGCTGCTGGGGCAGAGAAGCGATGGGCAGAAGATCCTGGGGGCCCATACTGTGCCCTTGCACATCACCACCAGAGCTGGAATGTTGGCATCTCTCACTCCTGTTCCATCTTGGCCACACAGAATGGCCTGAAAGTGCTATTCCCACCACCATGAGATCAGGGCTAAAGTAATAATTTTCTGAGTAAGAGGACACAGTGTAGGTCAGTGGTAAGATTGCTGGTGTATACAATGTATGATCACTTTAGCTGACCATGAGGCCCAGATAAAGTATCAATTCTGGATTTTCTTGGTAATGGGGGAAAAAGTTCAAGATTTTGTGTTTGGAAAAAACAACTCAACATGTGCAGCTCGCAGGCTGGGGTATGGACACAATGCATTGGGGACATGTGAGCCTGGTGGTCATGAGCTCCTGTGCAGTGAATGTGAAAATGCTGCCCCACTCAAGAGGACGAGTCCCCCGTGAACTGAGTTGTGCTTTATGGTTTTAATTACTATAGAGAAGGCAGGAGCTGAGTGGCAGACGGTCCCGACCCTAAATGGACACAATAAGCAACACAACTGCTGGATGGCGTTTGGCTGCTCCTCCCCTTCCCAGAGCCCTGCTCCTGGGCATGCGGCCACGGTCACTGAACAGCATCCCCTGTAAACCTCCACCTGCCTTCATGTCAAGTGTACAGCACAATCACGGGCCTTTTGAAATGTAGTTTCCTTCTTCCTCTCTTGCATGAAGAACAGAAGTAACTATCTAAAATTCCAACTCCTCAAGTATACAGCATACTAGGAGGAAAGTGTTCTACAGTGTTTGCTGCAGAGTACTTCACATGCCAAGGCACAGCTTGCCCACTGTGGCAGGGCTGTTGTGGCTTCCCTATATATGTATATGTTTAAGGGGTCAGCACAGAAACACAAGAGTAAAGCGCCCACAGCCACTACTAATAAAGGACAGGTTCACCACAGAGAGCAGAAGATGATGACATCCTTTGGTCTGTGGACCAAGCATGGACTCTCAGGCTAACATGGCCACAGCTGTGCATCTGAGAAGACAAGAAAGCTGAGTCTTTGGGCCAGAGAACTAGGGACAGACTACCTGTGTGAGGATTTCTTTATCCATTGATTGGATCCTCAGCCAAGGCTACTCTGTCCTTGCCTGGACCAGGCCCTGGGGTCAGGTCTTGTAGAACACAGCCTGATAGGTGGACTGACACGGTCAAATGTAGACCGAAGACTTCAAGGGAAGTGTGGACTGGAACCGCAAGGCAGACGCAAACAGGGGAAGAAACGCTCAGGCAGGGAGCAAATGCAGAGGCACGACAGGAGTGGGACTGGGAGTGAGGCTAAGCAATGCCATGGCAGACTGGATATGAGAAGAGAGAGTGTGTGCAGTGTCAAGGACAGTATCCATGGTGACCTTCACGGAGGCAGGGCTTCCTGGAGGTGGGGTGTCAAAATGATGAAGAGGTGTGTTCTGGATGCACTAATTTCACATAACCCTGAGGACAACCAGAAAGGGCCCAATGGCACTTACACACAGGTGCAGCACTCCTGAAAAGGCGTTGAAAAGAAGACATAGAATGTGGTGTCATCAGCATCCCGCTTGGGATCACCAGGGATGGTATAGTGAGGTAGGAGGAAAAAGGAACTCCCTCATCACATGCACGTCAAGGAGAAAAGCTTTTTACAGGGCACAGGAGGTCAGAGAGCAGAGAAAGGAAGCAGAAGGAAGGAAGAGTTTTTAAAAGAGAATGCCTGGGGGTAATACCTCGGTGATATAGCACCTGCCCAGCACACATAAGCCCCTGGGCTCCATCCCTGAGACCAGAAAAAAGAGGTAAGAGTCACCAAGGCAACAGTACTGCTGAAAGGTCAAGAGGGCTTTAAAAAATCCACCGTTAGTAATATTTAGGTCACCGGTGACCATAGCGAGCAAAGACAAACTAAGAACAGAACAGCTACAAATCAGTTTTTCAGGAGCCAGCATGACATGGTGTTATAGCTTTCACAGATAACGCTTATAATACATTCATTTCATAAAGGTTATTTAGAAACGAAATTTCTATTTTTTCTGAAATTTCTATTTTTAAAGTGTCCTTTTAGTATACAAGGCAAGTCTTTATCTTCCAAGGATTTCCCTTGCAGGGAGCCTCTGAGCTGCAGATTAATGAAGGGGTGGCAGCGCCGAGGACCTCATGTCCAAATTCTTGCAGGCCAGCGGGTCTCTTCAAAATAAACTTTTTTCTAAGCCAAACTCACTTTTCTTGGAGTGGAAAATGCATACTAATGGAAAGACCTTTGTTCATTACTCACAGGCCATGGTGTCAATATCTCTAAGAAGGAAACATTTTTCTTTTTAAAACAGAGACAAAGGAAATTCACTAGTATTATGCAAGTTCCTTAGTGATGAATCACATTTTGCATTTAGTTTTCAGGTCACTTTAAGGGATTTTTACTCTACAAGCTATTTCTACATCTGGACTGGGCAGACAAAAACAAGAGTATTACGATGCAGGACACAACAAACATTCCAAAAGCCTAGGAATGGACTGGTCTGGGGAACTATGCCCCATTTTCTCCTAGAGGTGCACATCCTTTCATTCAGGACACCCTGGCTAGAATGTGAGGGGGACAGATATGGGCGGCTTCACGGTGCCATCTGATGTCCTTTTCACCCACATAAATGCACTCAGACCTGCATGACAGCCTGTGACACCGTGGGTGTGCCCGGAGGGCCTGGCCGAGTACTTCCTAAGGGGATTCTTTGGGCTGGAAGGCTGCCCCACCTACTCCTCAACCTCTGGAAGGCTTTGTCCTCTGCCTGGGGTATTTGAGTGAGCCCTATCTCAGGATTCTGATATATTTACGGACAGTTGAAGTGTGAGATATAAAAGCCAAGCAATTATACAAATTATCATAAAAATATGTCACAAAATATCTGAAAGTGTTTTAAGTTGTCTGATGTTTATTTAAGGACCATAAACTACACCCCCAGATAACACATACTCTTTAAATAGATATTAAGGTTCTGGTCTATTTAAGGAAATACCATTTTTATGGGCACCAGGCATGAAGCCAGAGGGTATGACTCATCAATCACCCACTTCCTCAGGCGCACTGGATCTGTGGACAGCAGGTTGTGAGACACAGCAAAGCCACCATCAGAGAACCAGGGACACAGTGCTGAACATGAAGGAAATCTGGGGGATGAGTTACTAATCAAACCTCTGCATATGCACCCACCTTCACACCAGGGGACAGATCCTGGAGGCGGCTGGAGCCTTAGAGAGGCAGGAGTGGATACTTGTATGGATGATATAGTGGAGGGTTTTGTCTAAAAAAACAACCAAGACAGCCTTTATTTCTCTCAGCAGCACTGTTAAACACAGAACTCTGGGAAGGGATGAACAGGTGCCTGCTTGGTGTGACCTGGGGACCACCACACTGTCTTCTTCTTGAAGTTGAGCTAACTTCCGCTTCAGAGCAGGGGAGGGGAGGTCCAGGAAGTCCTGATAAAGAGAAGGAAAAAGCCAGGACAGGTAGCTGAGGGACAGCCATCAAGCTTTTGAAGACCCTGTGATCTGTACCCTGGTAGGAGCTTAACGGACTTTCGCTGGCGTGGTGGCTCATGCCTGTAACCCCAGCACTTGAAAGGCAGAGGAGGAGGATGGCTGTGAGCTCAAGGCTCACCTGGGCTACATAGTGAGCTCAGGGCCAGCCTGAACTACAAAGTGAGACCTTGTGTCAAAAAAACTAAAAAGAAAGACCCTCAATCCTCCACTGCATCAAAATCACCTGCCAATGTTGACAGATTTTTTTCTGTGCTCGGCTCCACCAGAGCGGGTGATCCGATCAGCCATGGTGGTTCTAAATACCATTTTCCTTAAAGGTCTCCCTCAAGGGGACCTGAATGTGCAGCTAGGGGCAGGACCACCCCACAGATCCTAACACCGAGGATGGCTGCCAAGTGCGAGGGACAAGAAACCTGAGAGTTCACAATGATGCTATGCACAGACAGTCTGGAAAGCTGTGCACTGGGAAATCAAGGGGCAAAATCAAGCACCTGATGTAACTTCACTGACCATTACCAATTGTCAAGGCAACCCAACAGCTGACAAGTCTCTCTGTAGAGGACTGACAGAGTTAGTAACAAGAGCTGGTAACAATTATCAGCACTGTCAATACAGAAAGAGATAGCCAGTCTGACTGCAGGGACACACACAATTCCACAGTGGAGGAGTTTCTGCAGAAATATGACTACAATCAGGCCTACCCACCATTTCTACCTACCATTTCACACCAGAGACAGCACCATGGTGATACAGCCTGCAGAACCTAAAATCTGGAAGCCTAAAAGGAGGTATGACCCCCTTCCTTCAAAAATAAACTGCAAGGAGAAAAGAAATGATGGGGCGGGGCAGGGTAGGACTGAGGATTGAAACTTCACACGGAGTGACATCCCTTGTTTTTATTTTTAATTTTGAGACAGAGTTTCACTAAGTCACTAAGTTGCTAAGGTAGGACTTGAACTTGTGATTCTGCTGCCTCAGCCTCCCAGAGTGCTGGAATTATAGGCATGTGCCATCACATCTAAGTAAGAGAGAAAAGGGGTTTTAAATGGCCAGTTTGCTTCAGAACCATCCAGGTGGCAGAGGAGTTAGAGGACCCTGTGCTGATGACCTGCAGCTGACGGTCATTTTACCATCATGACAAGCAACTGTGCAATTCAACCACAGAAAGACACATAACCCAACTGCCCAATGTAAAGTGGACAAAAGACTTGAATAAACATTTTCTCAAGATGATATGTAAGTGGTCAATAAACACATGAAAAGGCTATCTCAAAATACAAAACTAAAAAGGGCTGGAGGTATGGCTTATTGGCGAAGAGCTTGCTTATCATTTTTTCTCCCTTGGGTTCAATAACTATCACAGCAAGAGGAAGGACAGGAAAGAATGAATGTACAAAAATCAAATCCAGAGACAGAGCACACTGGCTGCTGTTAGACTGGCAGAGGGAAAAGGGAAGGAACCGCCTCGTGTGTCGGTTTCCATGCGTGGGGAGCTGGTGGGTCTGGTGGGATGGGATGATGAAAAGTTATGGAGCCAGGTGGTGTTGACAGACACACAACAGTGTGAAGGTACTTAATGTTTTTAAACTGTACATTTAAAGATGGATGAGTAGTATTTAAATGTGTCTTACCATTGGAAAAAAAGGAGGCAGATGTTCTGAAGTAGCCTCTGCCCAGTAATTCCACATACTAGATAGAGCTCATAGCAACTAAGTTACCCTGGAGTGTTTATTGAGAAGTTACATATTATTTAAATTCAGATGATTCATGAAGGGGATTTATTATGGGAATTTATGATGCTTTCCTTAAATCTGTTTCCTTTCTGGGAGGAAGGGATGGGATTGGGGACTGAAGCCAGGGCCTCATCCATGCTAGAAAAGCACTCAGTCCCCAAAACGTTACTTCTTGAGAACAAGCAAGCAGCTCTGAGTAAGAGGCAGGCTGCTCATCAGTTTCACTCACCACTAGGAAAAACTGATCACTTGTGGTACCTCAACAGGAACCTGATACATCAAAGCCACAAAAAGGGAAGCTGTCCCTGGTTTCAAGAGAACAGCCATGTTCACACAGAACGATGTTGCCCAGCTGTCTTGGAGCCACAGGCATGAGTCTACAATATGCCTTCAAATACACCAGGACTTAAAAAAATAAACTGTTATCATGATATGTTTTAGATTTAATGTGCTATAACTTTTTAAATTGATTTATTTGTGTTATAATTTTTAAAGTCAAATTATTTTGAGGGGACATTTAAGAATAGGTCAGCCAATGTCACCCTAAGAGGATTCATGTTCCCTTGTTTCCCATAAGCTCCTGCAAAAGGAGACCTGACTTTTCACAGAAAAGTCCTAGGAACCATGATGTCTGCTTTCTGGGAACTCAGGAAACTGACCCAGGAAGAGAGGTTGTTGGGTGAGAGCTTCTGGCTGGGTCACAGCTGATTAGTGAAGTTGGAGCATGTTGTGAGTAGTCTTATTAGCAGCTTTGGAATTAGTTGTATTTCCACAGATTCACTTTAACTTTGGCAGGGGTTATTCCTCATTAAAACATAATTTCAACTAAATGAACCTTAAGCAGCATTCACTTTGGCGTATGATCTGGGGAAGGGCCTGGGTTAAAGAGGAAGAGAGTGTAAGGGTTCAAAACTCATGACCTAACTTGACCCCAACAACTTTCCCAAACCCTCAGAGAACAGACATGTTCGAGGGGAAGAAATGAGACATTCCAAAACATCCTTGGAGAGCACTTTCAATTTATTCTCAGGGCAATGGTCATCCAACTTGCATTCAGATTCTCCAAGTGCTGGATATAAAATGTGGGTGGTGCAGGGCCATGAGGCCACCCAACCTAGCCAGCCAGGCTCAAATGCCTGCCTCAAGAAAGCTCATTAGTCCTTCTGCTTATAGGAAGCAACTCTTCAGAAGTTGGTTGCTCTTCACTTAAGTGTTGGGAAATTTTTTTTTTTTTTAGGTTTTTTGAGACAGGGTCTCGCTCTGTAGTTCAGGCTGGCCCTGAGCTCAGCCTCCAACTCACATCACAGCAATCCTCCTGTCTCTGCCTCCTTAGTGCTGAGATTATAGGCATGAGCCACCACACCCAGCACTGTGGTATGTGGTACTGATTGCTGCTGGGCGTGAGTCTCCATGCCCAGGATTGTATGTGGTTACTGAGGGATCAAACTGGGGGATTAAACCCAGGCTCTTGCGCTTGTAAGACAGGCGCCCAGAACCACTGAGCTAAATCCCGGGCCCCTTGGGAAATTTTTATAGGGCTTTGAGTTACCTCTCAGAAGATCAGTATTAAAATTCAAGGATAAAAGAGGAGCAACCATGGATTTCAGAGGGCCTTAGATGTTGGTGCCACTTGGTACTAAATAAAAGTACCAAGCATACTTGGTACTTGGGCATAAAGGTCCTTGGGGTTTATTTTTGCAGTAATCAGCTCAGGACCTTGAGCTTGCCAGGTAGGCATGGAACCACTAAGCTGTAGCTCTGACCCAGGCATAAGGCTTTACCTCACCTAAACCTCACTTTTCTCATAGGAAAGTAGACAAAAACAGGATAAAGATTTAATAAGATGGTGCTGCAAGGTCATCTGCATACAAGCTCCTCTGGCCAGAGCTCAACACAATCTGCTTTTTCCTCCTTCCTTTGCTTGTGTGGCAGGACAAATGTGAAACACAAGACTGCTCCTGCTCCAGGAGAGGCCTCCCAGTACTAAAGACAGCCATGCTGGCTCCCTCTTCTCTAGGTAATACCTACACTTCAAGAGACCTTGCCATCTGGCTCCAGATGAAACTAGGTGGCTCTGAGGGAAGCCACAGAAATCTCTGTTACAGAATCTTCACAGTATGTACTGCAAGAAAATATAGTTCGGTAACTGTTTCCCTCTTAGGTTGGGCTTAATCTTGATGGAGAGCTGCAGAGAGAGCCCAGAATATTCCTTAGGCTGTCAGTATGGATTTGCTGCATGTATACAAGCATAAGAAAATTCTGAGGTAGAGTAGAAAAAATCCAGAGCCCAGATAATTGGAAAGCTTCAATTCAGAGACAGCTTCGATATATCCTGAAGATCACAGTATGTTCTTAATTCAATACACAGCAAGATTTGGACCACTGCTTACTCTCTGCATGTTTTGGATGAAGGAGTCGTTTCAAAGGTGGCTCATTCTCCTGCCACCCTCCAGAACACCTAAGGTGCATCAAGGTCATGCAGGAGACTAGAAGGACACCAACAGCCCTCCTTCTGAAACTGGAGGCAATGCATTCATCCTCAGGCAGGACCCCCAACCATCTGAGTACAGGTATCCTGGACAAGAAATGCCTATGTATTATAAGAGCTTGGGGAGGAAATAATCCCTGGAAAGAGGTGTTCGACACAACACAGTTCTAGTTTATATTACTGCTTATAGCAGGAACTGAAGTGTTCTCTTAAGTATGTCAGTGTATTAGCTTCTGCACCTACCAGGTACCATTTAGACAGCAGGAAAATGGTAACAATCTCTAAAAAAGGTAACGTATCTGTGCAGTCACCCTCTTTGTACTTCTCTTTGGAGTCCCAAACTCAGTGGCTCATCTACCTTTCCTGTAGTGAATACATGATTAAGAGGAGCCACAGTCACTTTACTTCAGACTACCAATGGAAGAACATGATCACTGGAACCATCACTGCAGCCCAAGGAGGAGCCTCTGCCCCACTGTAGCAGTTCTGTGTGTGACACTTGACTCTTGACCCCATATGTAGTTTTCCTGGTTTTATTTTACATGTGAGTAGGTTACTGGCTTTTCTTGCTTTTTTTGGAGGAAGAGGTTTACAAAATACAGCCAAACAAAGATAACTGAGGACCATCATGAACACGATAGCAGCAGAAGTATTGAGGTCACACAGTACTGGATTTCTTCCTAAGACCTTAAATGAGTGTTTGTAATAATGTCTGATTCATAAAAAAAAAAAAAAAAAAGTTTAAATTATGCCCAGGAAAAAGCTTGGAAATAATATTATGTTTCAGAGATAATTTTTAAAGTTCCTGAGGACAAAGGTCATGCTCTGGGTTGCATGATATTCCTCCTTATATTTAATTTCTTCTATGTTTGTCACAAGAAGTGTTAAATATTTATTTCAGAATTGATTTAGATGTTCCAATTTTTTTTTCTGAAGTAGAGATGCTTGAATGAGAGTATTACAAAGAGGTATACAATGAGACACAGAAAGCAGAAACTTCAGAAAGCACCTCCACTTGACACCAAGGCCAAGAGCAGCACCTTGGCTTACTTGGGGCCTGAACATCTTACAACTAGCCCAACAATATTACAGCTTTGTTTTCTCTCCAAAGTGCCAAGATGAAGCCAGACTTGAGAGGCTGGGGCAGACGGTAACAAGTTCAAAGCTAGCCTGGGCAACTCAGTAGGATCTTGTCTGAAAGCAAGTAAATAAAAATAAAAAGACGGGGCATATAGCTCAATGGTGGAACACTTGCTGGAAGTGCAAGGCCCTCGGTTCAATCTCCAGTACGGGGATGAGGGTAGGGGAGGAGTGGTAAGATGAGTGTCAAGATGAAAAGCACAGTGCATTATAACAACAGGGATGCAAAAATTCACTCATCTGCAATCTACTAAAATGTCTCTAATTCAAATCTGTTGTTTTTCTCTTTCTCTACTTTCTGGAGCAGACATCACTGATTCTGATGAAACAGTCTTCTACTGGGAACACAAGTCCTCTCCCTTTCCCCACAGACTTTCTCTGTATTATTAGGCATCTCGTACACCTCAATGAGGTGTACCATATTCAAGCTGCTTTTAAATCATTCTATAACATGCAATCCTCCCCAATTTTAACAGTCCATAAGCTCCAAGTTCACTTAACTCCATACACACACAGAAATGAATTCAATAGGAGCACAGACCCTATATACACTTTTACAAGTTTGAGATACAGTCTTGCTAAGTAGTCCAGGCTGGCCTGAACTCATGGTGAACCTCCTGCTTCAGCTGCTTGTGTGCTGGTATTACAGGCATGCCACCAATGCCCGGCTCCAAACTACAAAATTTTTAGGATAAAATTTTATACTAGATTAGTCAAGGATTTCCTATATATAATACCAAAAGTATACATGCTCAATACTAGAAAAATAATTTTATATATTGATGTTATTAAATTTAGAACATGTGTGATTCAAAAGATAGTGTTGAGAGGGCCAAGGGTTTAGCTCAGTGGCACTGCTGCAGGCCTTGGAAGCACAAGGTCATGAGTACCACCACCAGCAAAAAAATAAAAAAGATAGTGCTAAGAGAATAACAGATTGTAAGAAGTATCCACAGATCAAACGTTTCAGAAAAGACAAACTCTATTTAAACAATCTCAAAACTTAATAAGAAAACAAACAACATGAAATAACTAAATAAGCAAAGACCTAAACAGACAATTCACTAAACAAGATATATAGAGGCAAATTACAATATAGAAAGATGTTCCACATCGTTAGTTACTAAGCAATTGAAAATAAAACAATGCTTTTATTCTATTTCATATCTTTTGGAAGGGTAGAGGCTAGTCATTCAGACTGGGGGAGAATGTGAAGGAACTAGAATTCTTCCATACTACTAGTGGTATGGCAAAATGGCATGGCTGCTTTGGAAGACAATGTGGCAGCTTCCTGAAATGTTAAACTGATATTTACCACATGATTCAGCCCTTTTACTCTCCAGATAAGAGAGTACTCGGACGTGCACAGACTGAATGTTCCTTCTACCCCTACCCCAGATTCATACACCAAATCCTATCTCCAAAGTGATAGCATTAGATGCGATTCTGGGAGATGACTGAATCAAGAGTGGAGTCCTTATAAAACGGATCCTAGGACAGGTGTGGTGGCAGATAACTGGAGTCCCAATTACTTGGGAGGATAAGGTGAGGTAAGAAGACTGCTTAAGCCTATGTCTAGGGAAAAGCGTTAGACAGCCCTCATTTTATTTTTCCTACTATCTGAGTATATAAAGAAGGTGGCAGCCTTTAATCTAGGAGATAGCCTTCACAAGAACAGAACTATCTGGCACCCTCACTTCAGACTTTCAGTCTCCAGAACGGTGAGAAATAAATCTCCTTTGCTTATAAGCTACCTAGTCCATGGTACTTTGTTACAAAAGCCCAAATCACTGAAAATACCATCTAATCACTAGCATGTGGAAGTTCACAAAAGCTTTATTTGGAGTAAGCAGTAACTGCAAACACGCAAATGTCCTTCAACAGCCAAACAGATAAATTATGGCTAAATATGTAACGTGGACTACTGTCCAGAGCAAAACAGAAAATGGGGACTAGAGATGTTGCTCAGCAGCAAGCCTAATATACACCAGACCTTGAGTGCCATTCTCAACACAGCAAAAGAAGGGAGAAAGGTGAACTATTTACACAAACAACATGACTGAATCCCAAAATAACTATGCTAAGTGAAAGAAGCCAGAGTCCTTCCAAACCGTGTAATTATGATTTCCAGCTTTTCAAGGCAGCCCAGGGCCACATACACATTTACCCACAACATATACTCTCCTAGTTTTCCAACTTTTACTTATTTTCAGATTTACAAGTGGATGTAGGACAGGTTTAAACCACGGTAAGGCCAGATACAGTTCATAAACCTTTGATGAAAAGGTGGTTAACTAATGGGAAGCATTCTGTGTAGGTTCTAAAAAGCAGGGTCACCTCCTGTTGTGTTCCAGGATACGAGCTGAGCTACATCTTAGATGATTTGCCACAAAGGTTTACAGATATAAACATATATCCAGCTAGAATGAAGTAGAATGCTTCCCCAGAATGCCTCCTATTCTCATATTGCTTAATCTCTTCAAATTGCTCTTCTTGTGTGGCAAAGTCACTTTTAAGGCTATGTTAGGCCAACATCCATTATTGGCTTCTCTAATTACTTACATAAAAGACCTTATTTACATGGTCACTGGGGTAGACTGGACTGTCACAGCAGTATCCTGCCCCAAACTCTCTTCAGAATCTTGCTGTATCTATCAAGAGGTGTTGCCTACTTGATTTTCTCTTACAACTAGGGAAGCCTTTGCCTGAAAAAGAACAGGTAAGCTGGGCGTGGTAGCTCAAGCCTGTAATCCTAGCACTTGGAAGGCAGAGGCAGGAGGGTTGCTGTGAGTTTGAGGTTTGCCTGGGCTACATAAAGAGTTCAGGGCCAGAATTAACTACAAAGTGAGAACCTGTCTTTAAAAAAAAAGAGAGAGAGAGAAAAGAAAAGAACTGGCAAAACAGACATTGCATGACTTTGAAGACCAAGTAACAAAAGATGAAAAGGTTCTTGCCTATCTCTTTCTCAGGACACTTCCCCTTTGAGGGCTTCTGCAAAGAAGACAGGCCATGTATAGGTCCTCCAGTCAGTCCCAGCAGAAGTCCCAGCCAACAGCTACCATCACTCAACTGACATGAGAGGGAGCCAACAGATGCCTCCAGCCTCCAGGAGCACTGGGACATTTCAGATGAATCTGAGTGGAGTCGAGATGAGATATCCTCACGATGTCTCACTGAAAAGTACAGATTCATGAGGTAAACAGATGCTGTCATCTGAAGCCATTAAGGTGTGGGTGATGCTCAGAGATAATCAGTCCAGCTTCCTTTCTCTTGGATCTAAATAGCACATTCAGAAAGGAAACTAGCTTCTCTTTCCACCTCCCAACAGTGTCTAACGGCTAACGTCTACCCTTTCCATGATTATTTATCAAGAGGCAGCAATAGGGCATCTTGATAAATAACCTGCTTCTACAAATGGAGAGGTCACCCTGAATTGGCAGGATGACCTCGGGCTAAATTCATTTACAAAACTCCAGAGCAATCACGCACATAATGAAATCAACCTGTCAAACTTCAACTCCTCTATACATGCCACATCATTATGTTGGCATCCCATTCGAAGAACAGGAGGAAGAAAACAATTACTTTTCATGATAGAAGAAGTAAAAGACTGTACACACTATTTCCAATGCTACAGAAAGAATTTCTTGACCCAGACAATTTAATAATTCTGCTTTTAGTAAAATAATTAAGCAGCTCTTGAAAATGCTACTTATCTGATTTCTATTTCTCAGCATTACTCATAGTAAAAATACCCACTTATGGAAATTTACTGAAATGTTAGGGACATGGCTGGGGAGGAGGGCCACTGCAACAGAAAGAGCCTGGGTCTGGGAGCTTGGAGACTCAGCTGAATGGTTACAGGCATATCACTTTTCTGACTGAAGGCCCCTTTCTCATGAAACCAAAGCCCTAGTCTTCATGATTTCTAGGGGCTGTCGCAAGCCTGACTTTCAACTTCTGAGGATGAAATTCTAGGTGCACACCCGATACATTACAGCTTATTTCAGGAAGTGCATCTTGAGACAATTATTTTAATGCTAACCAAGAGTACTGACAACCAAAACATTTTCACAGCATTTGGTAGGTGTTGTAGGTGGGAGTTACGATGGAGACAAAATACAGGGCAAAAGAACAGAACTCTGTGCTCAACAGAAAGACATACATTAGAATGTCATTCAAACTCCTCAGGCACCTCCTTCCTCTGCAATTTCCAGAAGCCCATCTTTCCTATAAGGTCATAATATTTACATCCACACAGCTCATCTTGCTGTGTCCAGACCAGGCCTCTGCCAGGCGGCCAGAGGGGTTCCATTACTGAGCAGGTTTTCCAAATTTATGGACCCCCAAATATAGCTCTGAAAGAAAATCACAATAAGGAAAGTGAAAATCATTAATTAAGACCAACACATACAATTCTTCTACTCCTTCACCTGAGCAGGAAAATTTAATTTGTGTCAGCCAGAGGAAGAAAAACTTAACTAAGTAGTTTCATTTCCAATACACTAAAAACCCTGTCAAACTAATTTATGGTTAATGGCATTAAGATGCTGATTAAAAAATTATAGCCCTGACATTTCTGGAAATAGATGTTAATAGCTGCTGTCAAAATCAGGTTTAAACATAATACAGTAAATACATTTAATTCTGGGAAAACTTTGTTTTCCAGCTGCTACATTTGGCATTAAAAGGGATCCTCTGAAAACAGGAAACTGCACTTTCACTTCACTGTGACCAAGAAGCCATCATTTAACCCCGGCTGTGTATAAAAAACACAGTCCCAGAAAGAGCCTTCAGAAACAAGCTCTTTCTATTTATTCCCTGGGGCTGGTTATAGAACTGTGAAGTTCTTCTACTGCTGTAGACAGTCTGGATGAAGATGTCTTGTCACTAGAACAGCGACTGATTACACTCTAGTCATTTTTAATGCTTTGGAGTGTGCACAAAAGGGTGGAACTATAAGGGTGGCCATTCTTCCTACCTTTTGTTCAAGTACTTTTAACCCCTGGACAGAGTAATATTTACAAACAATAGGGCTTTAGCATACTCAATTTCTATGCAAGATGACAATGTAAAATAGACTTTCAACCTACATTTGATTCCAATCAAAACCCTTATCTATTGCCTGCACCTTCTTTACTTCTCTTTAACTCTGGAAGCCATTCCTGTGACCTAAGATTCCAGTTTTAGAAGGGGAAACTAAACCAACCAAGCTTTGCTTTGACTATTAAGAATTCTTACTGCATTATTCAACTACAGACTCTACTGGCAGAACTCCTCGCTTTCCCTGACCTTTTTCATTCCACCTTTCTCCATCTTAGTCCTAAATCTCATCATGGAGAAATGAAGCTAGGAAGGAGGAAATGGGTGGAGAAATTCAAAACTGGATCAGGGGAGGAGAGGTATCCTGTCTTCCTGAGGGACAATAAAGTCTTCTTTAAAAAGGGGTAGGAGCTGGGCGGGTTAGTGCATGTTTGTAATCCCAGCACTCGAGAGGCTGAGGCAGGAGCATCACTGTAAGTTCTGGGCCAGCCAGTGCTACATAGTGAGTTCAAGGCCAGCCTGAACTACCTAGTGAGACCCTGTTTCCAAACAAACAAATAAATAAAGAGGTAGGGGTTGGAGGAATAACAATGTGGGGCACATGAAGGGAAGAAGGATCCTGGGTGAAGAGGCACCTTTCTACACCCCTGTCTCTTTTAGCATGTGGTAACCAGGAAGCATCAGAGCTTTGGGAGAACTTCTTTAGGTTAGGAGTTACCTGAACACACCGAATGCCTTCAACCTATAAATTTTAAAATGTTACGAGCAAGCAGTAATGTAAGGGCTAACACCAAGTGCCAATCTCACGTTGGCATTAGGTAGGTAGCAAGTATCATACTGAACACTTCATGTAATTGATAGAGAACCTCCCCTTCTCTTCATCTATAGTCTATTATCTCAAAATAAGCACTGAAAGACTGAGTTATTTTTATCTGTCCACTAGTTCTCACTCTTTTGACTTTTCCCGCCCGGGGATTTATTCCCAGATGAAAAGTGTAAGGATCCTCTGTTTTGCTTTGCCAAAGAAGATTGAGGGAGAAAAAGAAACCCTAAAATGAACCACGAAAGTGCACTTTTGGCAATGGTGGAACAAAGAGGTAGACATATTCTTCAGTATGAAACAAACACAAGCCAGGCACAGCAATACACACCTATATTCCCAGCACTCGGGAGGCAGAGGCAGGTGGATTGCCGCAAGTTCAAGGCCGCAAGTTCAAGGCCAGCCTGCGCTACATGGTGAGTTCAGAGGCAGCCTGAACTACAAAGTGAGACCAGGTCTCAAAAGCAAAAGAAAAAACTCCAACAAATAAACAAACACAAAACTGGCCAAAAATGTAAAAAATTAACCATATTGGGCACTGGAAGCTGATCAAAATCAAGTAACAAATCAGTCATGAAAAGAAACTAAAGCTTCAGGTAAGATTAATAGGAGTTTGACCCTTTCTATCTGAATATGATCTCATCTCTTTTCTTCTATTTGTTTTCACCAGTACTGGGGAATGAATCCAGGGCATTTGTACTGAGCTACATCCCCACCCCTTTTTTATTTTGAGATAAGGCTTTGCTAAATTGCCTACAATAGACTTAAACTTGTTATCCTCTTGCCTTAGCCTCCCAGAATGCTGGGATTACAGTGGGACCCACCAGATTCAGCCTTCTAAAAATTTTTTTAAAAAGTAATAATGCACAAATCAATAATTATAATATTGTATTTGGGTTTACAACACAAATAAATATAATAAATATGATAACAGGACAAAGGAAGATGGAGGAAAGGAAATTACACTGGAGCAATATCCAGCTTTGAAGATAGAAGGCAGGACTAGGAGCCAGGGGCTGTGCAAAACCTGGAAACTGCAAAGAATCAGAAAACATCTGGAAAGGAAGCTCTGTGGACACACAGTTCTACTGATACCTTAGTCCAGTAAGACCTGTATTAAGACCTCTAACCTGCAAAACTGTCAGGTACTAAATTTTTGCTGGTTTACCACTGAATCTGTAGCAATCTGTTAGGATGGCGATAGACAATCAATACTGTATGCAATGCACTTTAAATTGTTTTTTATAGAGAAGGAAATGATGCCTAAAGAGTTGTCTGAAGTAAGTTGAGAAGTTCAAAGATCAGAAACATATGATAATCTGCAGATAACTGAGGCAATAACATTCCTGACCATTTCAAATAAAAATTTCTTCCTTGACTTTTGCTGAAGAGAGGTACCTCGCCCGATTCATAAACTCAATTCTCTCCATGATCCTGGTCATAAATCAAACCAGAATGAATGAACTGTCCCCATAAAGTCAACAGTGAACATAACCACTGAATTTGACTTGGGTCTCATTTGCAACCTGAATCATAGAAAGAATGAAGTTCGTGAACTGAAGTACTACTCACTGCACATCTTTGATGAAAATGTACATCCACAAGTTAAATATGGCTAAAAGGATTTTATAAAAAGTGAACATACCATGCAAAAATATAAATCAGTAGACTATCAAAAAGCATCCCTTGATCAATGTAGAAGTGACTATTATTATGACAAATGATTTCTGGTTTTTGTTTTTTTTTGGGGATAGGTTCTTGCTATTTTGTTCGTGCTGGTCTCAACAGATTAGTGGTAGAGCATTTGCTTAGCACACATGAGTCTCTGGGTTCCATGTCACTATTTAAAAAAACAACCAAATGGGGGCTGGAGAGTTAGCTCAGTGGTTCCGGCGCCTGTCTTGCAAGCGCAAGGACCCGGGTTCAATCCCCGGTGACCACATACCATACTGGGCGTGGAGACTCACGCCCAGCAGCAACCAGTACCACATACCACAGTGACAGGCGTGGTGGCTCACGCCTGTAATCCCAGCACTCGGGAGGCAGAGGTAGGAGGATTGCTGTGATAATGAGTTTGAGGCTGAGCTCAGGGCCAGCCTGAACTACAAAGCAAGATCCTGTCTCAAAACAAAAAACCAAAAAAAACAACCAAACAACCTCTGTGGGCCCAAGTGATCCTCCCAGCTTAGCCTCCTGAAGAACTGGAACTACAGATGGGTAGCACACACTTTACTGACATACAATACATCAATCCTGGCATGTTTTGGGCTTCATTTAAATTGCACCATACTGCTTGTACTCTTGTGCACGACCCTACTCTGTTCAAAACTATGTCAGCTGTAGGGAGCCGGGGATATAGCTCAGTGGTTCCGGCGCCTGTCTTGCAAGCGCAAGGACCCAGGTTCGATCCCCGGTAACCACATACCTATACTGGGCATGGAGACTCACGCCCAGCAGCAACCAGTAGCACATACCACAGTGCTGGGCGTGGTGGCTCACGCCTGTAATCCCAGCACTCGGGAGGCAGAGGCAGGAGGATTGCTGTGATGTGAGTTGGAGGCTGAGCTCAGGGCCAGCCTGAACCACAAAGCGAGACCCTCTCAAAAAACCTTAAAAAAAAAAAAAAAAAAAAAAAACTATGTCAGCTGTACTCATGCTGCTCTCTGTTGCCAGAGTTTGTTCTTTTATGTTTCCTTGAAACCTGAATATCACAATTTATACGTTTGCCTCTTGATGAGTATTTCGGTTGTTCTAAGCTTTTGACTGTGATGAAGAATATAAACAATTTCATATCTGTCTTCAGGTAAACATTCATTTCTGTTGGGTAAACATCTGAGTGGAACTGCTTGCTCATAGCACACGTGAATATTTAACTTTAGTAAATACTGCCAACATTTTCCAAACTGGCTAGCACATTTTACATCCTTATCAGCAGTGTGTAAGTACTCTTATTCTTTTGCTTCCTTGCCAACAATACTTGTTATTATAGGCTCTAAATACTAAGTCATTTTGTGCTAATTCATAGCTGTCATGCTGTCGATCGTCTAGCAGTAACTCACAGTGGTTTAAATTTATTTTTCACTGATAATGACGCTGAATACTTTTTCAGGTGTATATTGGCCCCTGGGTATCCTCATTTTTGGAAGTCTTACTGGGTAATATAAATCCTCCAACTCTGGTTATATTTTTCTTTATCTACTTACCTATGTGGTACTGGGAATTGAACTGGGGGCCTTCAACTGAGTTACATCCTCAGCACTTGTTTATTTTGAGATAGGGTCTTGCTAAGTTGCCCATCTGTGACTCTTCTGCCTTGGCCTCCTAGGGAATCAAGCGCAGGGCCTCAAGCACTTCAGGCAAGTGCTCATTATCACTGAGCCATATCTCAACCCTCTAACTTTAGGTTTTGCCTTAGTTATATGGCCCCATGTATTTCCATATAATTTTAAAAATTAGCTTGTCTATTGCCATTAATAAAACCCTGCTGGTATTTTGATTCTGACTAATTTATCTGTTCCTATTAATGACTGCAGCACATAATGACAAAAATATCATTTCTCTAGGTCTTCTCTAATTTTTTTCTCCACAGACTGGGGGGTCTCACTATTTTATTCTGGCTGACCTGAAACTTCTGGGCTCAAGTGATGCTCTTGCCTCACCCTCCAAAGTACCTGGGATTATAGATGCATGGGCCACCCATCATGCCTGGCCTACTGTGTGCTCTTTTAATAACTTTTAGAAAGAAACTACACTACATATGAAACCATTAATTCACAGGGTTCCAGGTATGATAAAAGAACATGGAACAAGTTAAACTTAATTATGGTAAAATTATGAAGGTAGAAGGTGACTGAAGTCAAGGAATTACCACACTGTGCCACCTCAGATGCAGCTATGTCTGGGAAAGGGGAATTTCTCAGTTAGTGGCTAATCAAATCATCCTCAAAGTTCCTTCTATTAGCCCCTTTCCCGTGTAATGAGTATGAACTCAGGTCTTTTTTTTGAGACAGGGTCTCACTTTGTAGTTCAGGCTGGCTCTGAGCTCAGCTTCAAACTCACAGCAATCCTCCTGCCTTTGCCTCCTGAGTGCTGGAATTACAGGCATGAACCACCACGCCCGGCAATGTGGTATGTGGTTCTGACTGCTGGTGGGCATGAGTCACCCCACCTGGCATTGTTGTATGTGGTTACCAGGATCGAACCTCGGCCCTTGCACTTGCAAGGCAGTGCTGGAACCACTGAGCTAAATCCCCAGCCCCTAAACTCAGGTCTTTTATACTCAACTACATCCTCATCCTTTTAAAAATATTTTTTACATATTGAGATAAGAGTCTCCACAGGGGCGGGGGAGTTAGCTCAGTGGTTCCGGCGCCTGTCTTGCGAG
>PVIR01004109.1:0-59426 GCA_004026965.1 Petromus typicus
CCCCCCCCATATATATAAAATTTGTTTCCTTACTTTTTTGTTACAATCTCAACATTGTCCCATTTCACCTTATTTTACATTGAGCATCTTCTATTTCACAATATATAACATACAATGCTAGGACTCATTTACATCTTCATTTTCTCATACCAGAGAAAAGATGCGATATGTATCTATCTGTGACCTATTTATTTCACTTTGTCAGTTAGATTTTTGATGGTTTGATTTACAGATAAGCAAGATATTGTAGAAATTTAAATAGTGAGATGTCGGGAACCACCCTGTTTGTGAATTGCAAGGTCAAAATTGACCAGGACTTCCTACCTGCAGACGGACTTTGGACTTGACTCTAGTCTTCATCTCTGGTAACAATAGGGACTCAATGGTCCCACATGCTGTGATGCTTCAGGGCAGAACTGCACCAGATCTGCCCCTTCTCAAGGACTATTGCTGACATCTGCCTTGCCCTGAGGAATCCTCATCTACATAACTTCTCTAGGACTATTGTTGGTGTGGCCCTGCCTTTCCGGGTATTGTGGAATATAGATAATAAAAGGTGTGGTAGGCTGGGGTCCAGAGTCCTTGCCCCCCAGAGTAGCATGAATCAGACCCAAGCTCAGTTTTCTCTAAGTCTCATTTCTGCCTAATTATTAATTATTTCGCTGTATGCCTTGAACTCACAGGAGACTAGAACTTAATGCAAAAGTTCTAGTTATGTTCCCTTTCCCTGTTTACTACAGTGAGACCCATTATTCAATTCCATACATTTAAATTTTTAATGAATGAATCAATGAATTCAGAAACACTCATGAGCATTTGATTGTCAACCTACCTGAAATTAATGATTTGTTTTTACAAAAAGAAATGTGGTATTTTCCTAATACAGCTTTATGCATGTATTTCTGTTTCCAGAGATATTTGACATTACGCAAATATAGTGAAACCTTAGGTTTTATTTTTCACTACTTCCGTTGTAAAATTTTTTAGAGGAGAAGGGAATGCCATGAGGACTTTTAAAAACAATTCAGAAAAATATATTAATGTCCTGCAACATAAGAAACATACAGGCAAACACAGATGCCTGTCTTCAGGGAGCTTGTCCACTCCACAGCAGAACCAGACCACACACAAAGGGGCTGTGACTTCCAGGGCTGGTTTGGCTGCCCCTTGGCCTGTAGAAGAGGTTGGCACAGTGGGAGTTCTTCATGTTTCAAGGAAGTTGTGTGCCTGGCTGTTGCATTTTATTATTTCAGTGGATCGATCAGGTCTTTAAGGCTCATGTACTTGGAAACTAAAATTGTACAGGCTGTGAGTTTTTTGACTACATGAAACCTTTTGTGGTTGTGGTTGTTGTGTGTGGTGTTTGTGTGTGAGTGTGTGTGTGTTTTAACTTTGAGAGGAGTATTGCTGGAGGTTGGCTTTGAACTAACAACCCTCTCCTCACTCTCCCAGGAGCTGAGATTATAGGTATGTGCCGCTGTGCTTGGCTAATACACAGGGCTTGTTAAAGACAAATTATATAGCTTTGTGTTGCTTGCCTGCCTTCTTCTTGCTTCTCCCCTTCACTCTCTCTCATGCCCACCTCACCCAACCCTCCACCCGTCCATCCATCCATCCATCCATCCATCCATCCATCCTTCTTATTAAACTCAAAGGTGGATCTGTGTCACAGATGGCCAGAGCACTGCTGTCTTGTAACCTATGAACTTCTGTACAAACAACGGGTCACCACAAGGTTTGTGTTGAATTTTCTCTGCCCAAGGCAAAAAGCTCTCATTCCTGGCTGTGCCCTTGCCTCCTTATGCAAGAGCTAGTAAATTATTATTTTAGTAAAACAATGACTAACGGGAGCCTTTTATTAACTTGGATTCCACCCACATCGGAGTCGTTTGAGTTAGAATACGACAAATGGGAAATTAGTTATGTCACCCGTTCATTGAACTCTTCCTGAGTGCCAAGCATTGTGCTTCATGGCAGACGACACTATTCCTCCTCGATGGGGAAATTAATGCTGTTCTGCGCAGGGACACTGAGGTTTTCTGCAGCAGCAGAGTCCCTGTGAAGCATGCATGACTCTTTTCTGATTAGAGTTAGAAGAAAGGATTTAATTACTCTCTTAATGAAGATCTCAATACCCTACCTCTGCTATTTGCATCTTACACTGGCTAGAACAGATAGAATTCTTTTCTTCTAACATATTACATTTATATAAATTGTGAATGTGAAGACAAGGTCATTTGGAGCAAAGATGCCTGCTCTGGAAATGATCTCTTAAACATCTCTAACTGTCACCTTTTAGTCTATTTTAGTAGTTGATGTTGTAGTTTCTCTTATTTAGTTAATAAGCTTCTTTGAGTTCTAAAGGATTGTGACAGCTTTTATTTTCTGATAATTGTCAGCCACCAAGGCTTTTGGGCAGAAAGAAGGTTTCACTGTGGGCAGAAGTGGCAGAATGAGACTTGAAGAGTGTGCACAGATGATCAAATCCTCCGAGCAGCAGGGTTTGCTTTAAATAAGCAAGAAAGACAAGTGTAGAAATTGTCACCTGTGGTTGCTGTAATCAGAGCTTCTATGGAGCTTTCTTAGCCCAGTTGCTGTAAGCTTTTTTCCTGGTGGAAGGATTTGTGTGTCCCTCATGAAAACCTCTAGGCCTTAGTGCCTTCTCTGTGACCTGAGCTCAGGCCATGGTCTGCCCATCCTGCCCACCTGCCCCAGGACCTCTCAGTCTGTAGTGCCTCTTGTATACCTCAGCTGCTTGATTCTTGAGTTAGGAAACATCTCTCCTACAGGACTTAACTTGAGTTCCATGGGCTGACTTGTGGTTTGTGTGTAGCACCCACTCAGTGGAATTTCCGTATGCTCTTCTGTTCAAACGTTTCCCATCAGCTGGAGTGCTCTGTTCGGCAGTGTGTGCTAGGCACTACCTGCGTGGGAACTCTTAACTTAGGTGCTCTGTGAGAAGAACAGCTTGTTAGTAGAAGAAGACAGGAAAGAAAGTTTTATCTGCCATCCAGTCATACATAACATCGGTGAGAATAAACTGTTGGGAGAAAGAATGACCCATTTGCTTTGCTTCTTACCGGAAGTGTGCTCATCCAAGGGAGTGTGCTCTTGGGGAAAGCCGGCCATGTTATCTCATAAGAAAGCAAAGGAGCAGGTACTGTAAGTTGTTGAGTGGAGAGCTGACTGAGGCCGTCCTTTTGTGATGCTTGGACAAGAGCTACACTTTATCCCCTGAGACTGGTCTTTTTAATTAGCCTTCTGGCTGAAAAAGAATTCAGTTGCTACTCAGAGAAATAAGCTGTAAAGAAAGTAGTTTTGAGCTCCCCCTGGGATGGTGTTGTTGATGATGATCATACTGAAAGCAGTTAAAATTTACCAGAAATTTCTTAAGATTACAGTAGGCCCTGGAGTGTGCTTGATCTCTTTCAGCCTTTACTATGACACTATAAGATTTGTAGCTGCCATTATTCCCACTTTAAAGGTCATAAACTGAGGCATGGCAAGGTTAACTGCTGATTATGCATGTAGTCAGTGGCACAGGGGCAGCTCAAATGCAAATTATATTTATTCTAGACTCTCTCTCTACACTTCTTAAAAAAGGACGTGTGTGTACACTTATTGGAAAGGTGTTGGTGCATGTCATTGCTTCCAACAGTCTGTTGGAAAATTTTGTAGAGAAACTACAGGGTTATTTTAACCACTCAGAAGAGAGTGCTTTGGCCAGCATGTCTTTCCCCTGTAAGTCTTGAAGCTTGGCATTCTTTTATTTTAGAACACTTTTGTAGGGAAGGCAGCCCATATACATTCTTACATGCTGTTTGTTGTGATTCATCATGGTTTCAAGGTACATCTTTCTCTAGCTGGAATATAAGGTCTCTGAGAGTAGGGGCCATCTCTTGTATTGGCTGATAAGTATAAATATCACAATTTATCCACAGCTGGATAAAACCAGTCCTCCAGATGATCCGCTGGTCTTTAAGATCGTGTGTTCTCTGAGCTGTCTTAGTATAGGAGAATCTTGCTTCAGGCGGGAACTCTTTTGTGCCTTGTGGGATGTGCCTTGTGCCTGGTGGTGGAGCCACAGCCACGGTCTGTCATGTAGCTTTTCCACTCACTTCTGTTGGACTTCTCAACACTTCTGATTTTTATTGAGGCTCAATTTTCCCATTTGGAGGATGGGTATGTAGATTTCACTGGAGGCTCTGAGGATCAGAAATGCAAATTGGCTGGTTCATAGTGCTTTTCAGAGGGAAGAGATGCTTCATATGTCTGTTTTGTAGAGTGAGCACAGGACCTTTGAATGTGCAAGCATTGAGTCCATAGTGGTTGATTTTGTCTTTGAGACTTGACCCAAAGAGACAACAATCCTGAAGTCTTTTCAAACATAATGTCTTTACCAAGAGCATTTTTCATTTAGAGCTGGAGACTAATTTCTTGGTTTTAATCATACTGCAGTTTGCAAATTCTGATTTTGGGGACAGTCATTTTTTTGTTTTTTTTTTTTGAGACAGGGTCTCACTTTGTAGTTCAGGCTGGCCCTGAGCTCAGCCTCAAACTCACATCACAGCAATCCTCCCGCCTCTGCCACCTGACTGCTGGAATTACAGGCATGAGCCACCATGCCTGGCACTGTGGTATGTGGTACTGATTGCTGCTGGGCGTGAGTCTCCACGCCCAGTATTGTATGTGGTTACCAGGGATCAAATCCAGGCCATTGCGCTTGCAAGACAGGTGCCAGAACCACTGAGCTAAATCCCTGGCCTCTTAAGTTTTTTTTTTTTTTTTTTTTTCAGACAGGGTCTCACCTTGTAGTTCAGGCTGGTTTTGAACTCAGCCTTGAACTCAGCAATCCTCCTGCCTCTGCCTCCTGAGTGCTGGAATTACAGGCATGAGCCACCACACCCAGCATTGTGGTATGTGACACTGATTGCTGGTGGGCATGAGTCACCACAACTGGCATTTATTGGGGATTGAATCTGGGCCCTGGTGCTTGCAAGGCAGGCACCAGAACCACTGAGCTAAATCCCCGGGTCAATCCTGATTTTTTTGTATAGGTAAGTGTTGTTAACATCAACCTCATGATCAGAGAAACAGTGATTCACTCATTGGTCTGTTAAAAGAATAAAAGATAAAAAGCAATAGCACCTTCTTTGGTAGAATACTTTTCCATTTACAACATAATTTACAAAGTCTTACATATTTTTAAACTTTAATCTTAAAAGCGATTTTTAATTAGATATGAATTCTCTACTATGGATTAGTAAACGTAGGCTGTCAAAATAAGGGACTTTCCAGTTTGCACAGCCCTGGCCAAATTTGGACTCAAATCCATTCTTCTGACCCTGGCTTGTTATTGTTTCCCAGCAGCCGGCCAGCAAGTGTGACAGTGACAGTGAGAAGTGCACGGCAGACCCCAGCTGGGCCTCTTCTGCTCTGCCTGCCGTGCCGCTGAAGTTGTATGTGTGTATGAACACAGCCACCGAGTTTTACATATTAATGCATACAATGTATTAGATGCCAACTTATTTCCAGGTAGCCTGGCCTGAGACACAACATAGATTAATACAAAGTGCTCTCATCAAATATTTGCTGTGAGCTTGTGACTGTAGTAAATGTCTTAGTGGTTTTATCTCAGTTTGAAGAAAACTCACATCAGAAATTTGCACTGTATTCTCAAATACTTTGATGCCCCTCTTATATGGGATATATTAAAAATTGTCTAAAATTCATGCACAGTGATAATAGATGTGGGGAATGTGTAGTGCTGGTGTACTGCTGTGGGTCCCAGTCTCAGGTTCATTGCAGTTAGCGCTAACGACCCTTGGCCTACAGCGCCCAAGCGCAGGCCTCATGGATTCCAGGCCTGTGTTGTGTCCACCTCAGTTACTGAATGCACCCCTCTTAGAAGAAAGGTTCTCTCAGAAAAGCAAATGTTTTCACTGCTTCATACTGAGTTTTGGGCAGTTAGTATACTTTCAGTAAAATTTTAAAACTTAGGCCAAACAAGCAGTTTTTGAGTAAGGCAGTATTATGAATTGAAGTATGTAAGCTATGTATTTGCAGAGGACTCAGAGCCTTTTTACTGAATGGCACGTTTGTTCTCTCATTCCCAAGTGTGGCATGGGGCTGTACTACAGATGTCTGTTTGCTATAGGATGTGGTGAATATGTAGCCTTAGGAATTTTGGGGCTTAAAAGTAGAGCGGGAACTATGTGTGAGTTGTCTCTGAGAGGTGACACCTCTGTCATGTCCAGCCCACTCCTGTTCTTAAGCTCTAAAGGTGTGTTTAGGTTGCTTTCCCATCACACACAGTGCTTCTGAGTTTCATTTATCGGCACTGTGGCCTGTGACTCCCCCCATTTGACCTTCGATAGTCACCTTAGTATCTCTATTCTGGACTTGCCTTTATTTTGAGGTTGTGGGTTTATAATTTATATAGAGCTAAGATGTTTTGCTTTTATCAAGTGAATTTGTGAATCAGGCCTATTATGAATTATCTAGATTGTCTGAGAAGATTCCAAGTATACTAGATGTTGTAATTAGACAGCTTTGTTTTGTTTCAGTAGACTGGCCATATTTGGGAAACGCAAATGGGCCAGTTTTCTCATCTAGGACTTGTTTTGGTTAATACTGCCTAAGAAACTTTGTGTGCCCAGAGTTGCACATATAAAGACAAGGAGCTTGGGGCTCTGGAATGCTGCAGGGTCTGGTAGGAGCAGAGAATTGACAGGGAACAGGCTCTGGGGCCAGTGGAGTGACATGTATGTTGTCGCCGGGCAGCCCTGCTAATAGCTCTGTGAGTGAGGTGCTCGGTACAGTTGCTTCTTTAGGAAATCTGGCTGAATGTTTAAGTCATTGAATCTCCCATCTTGTCCTCATAAGGAACTGCATGGGAATAGTTTGGCTTCGTTAGACAAAAGCAATCACTGTGATTCATTTCAGGAGTGCACTTTTCGGGTTGCTGTTAGTCCTGTGAAAAACTGGATCGTGCAGAGTTGCCATCATCTACGGGAACAAGATTGTTTATGGCATTTTTAAGCTGTGCCTAAAGATCACATAGTTGTATATCAGATGCTGAGTATGAACTAGAAAATAACTACTTTTCATTAAAAAAGAAATGCACTCTAGTTTGAACACATCCCTAACCTGAAAGTCCAAAATAGGAAATGCTCCAAAATGTGAGACTCTGTGAGTACCAGTGTGACACTTAAGTAGAAAAGTTCATGCTCGATACCACATGTGATGTGCACACACACTAATAATACTGTATGAAATTACGTTTAGGCTATGTGTATGAGGTGTATATGAAACATAATATGAATTTCCTATTTGTCTTGGGTCCCATCCCCAGGATGCTTCTTTATTCATATGCAAATATCATAAAATCCAGAAAGATCTGAAATACTTCTAGTCCAAAACAGCTCAGGAGATTCTCAACCTGTGTAATTACATTAGATAGCCTGGAAAATAGAAATGACAGAAGTTGCTTATAATTCCAGCAAACACAGTTGCTACTGTAATTTGGGCATATTTGTATGTGTTTGCTTTTATGTAATTATAATCACAAATACCACATAATCTTCACCTATACACTTTAGTTTACTTGTGTTGTGGAGTGCATATAAGCAATGTACTCATAACTGTTCAATAGTCTACCCAGTGGCTATGTGGGCTGCTAATTGGTTCCCCTGTTGCTTACCACCAGAGTTTTATTATTTTCAGTAAAGCTGTGGAAAATGTCTCCGTGCATATAGCTTTATTGTCAGGTAAGACATCCTTTGGACTGGATTCTCCTAAAGAACAGAGGAGAGGAGGTGTGTAGCTCCTTGGGGCATATTGCTGAAAATCATGGTACCGATTTATAGTGTCATTGACTGTTTATAAAAAGAAGTGTCTTTGTATTTACCAACATTCAATATTCATTTGAAAAATAATTTGCAAGCTAATTTTAAGAAGTAGAAAGAAAAAGCTAGTTATTTTAATCTTTTTTAAAAAATCTAATCAAGTTAAGTGATATCCTGTTTAATTTTTTGTTTGCATTTTCTCTTCTGGAAGTGATTTCTTCATGCTTTTGAGGTTTTTCTTGGGAGTTAGGATGACCACACTGTGTAGAGTATGAATATCGACACTTTGTTTTCTGCACGCCATGCATTTTAATACATAAACCATGCACTAAGTAGTTACAGATTATTTCCTGAATTCTGTTGTGTGCAGCACCAGTGTTCATTGCATTTATAAAACTTGAAGCTATTTGTGGGCTACATTTTTCTGATTAGTAGTTTTGTTGGCAGAGATCAACTTTGTTTCTTTCAGGGCTTAAGTATGGAAGGTTAGAATAAAGCCTGCAAATTTCTTCCTAGTTCCAGCTCTGAATGTGACCCTTGTTTAGCATTGATCTGAAATGAGAATGTGATGATTTTAGTGGGAGTTTTAAACTCTAGGTTCAAAAATTGGTCTTATTAAAATGAGTTCCTTATCTCCATAACTTTTCTAAAGGCTAACAACAAAGGTAGATGGAAATAAAATCCTTCAGTTTTTGTTGAATCTGTTTAGGAGTTATTAAGAAAGGCCTTGGTGGTGATAGGCACCGTAAAATTCGAAGCTTAGAGATGGGAAAAACTGTCAGAATTCAGTAGGAACAACAAGTGTAGGCATCACAGAGTACATGGGAGCTAAGAGACTGGAAAAATAATTGGCATGTGATCTTTCAGGGCCTTATGGCATGTTAAGGAACTTGGTCTTGGGTTTTTTAGATGTCAGTGTTTCTGAATGTGTGACATCTGAGGTTTTTGTAGAAGGTAGGTCATTGAGCACTTGAAGATTTTCCTGTTTATTCCTTCCTTGTTCTCTTTCATGCACTGCCTTTGTAATCCAGTTTGCTAGCAGAAGAGTTATCTGATTATACCATATTTAAAAGAGATATGTCTCATCTTACAGCCTTGTGACGGCCCCAAAGACAGCAGTTTAGTTTGATCCCCTTGGCCAAGTCTCGGCCAACCACTGGCCTAGGTTCCTAGTAGATGCTAAAGAAATGTTTGAATGATATCATCAGGCTTGTGTTTTAGGGATAGTATATTTCCTGGGAGTTTCTACTACCTTTTCCCCCTTTGGCCATGCTGACCAACCAGCCCCTCTGAACTTTAGTTTGCCCTGTGGATTTTTCTCCCATTGAAATTTGATCCAGGAATTCTTTCCTTGCTCAAGGTCAGAACATGGCAGCCAGGCATAGTAGCCCACAGCTGTAATCCTAACACGTGGGCGGCTGAGGCAGGAAGATCAAGCCCAGCTTAACCTACACAGCAAGACCCTGTTTCAAGAGGAAAACAAACAACAACAAAAACCAAAAGCATACCAGTGTATGGGATGTAGGGTGATTCTGAGCCTTACCCGGCTGTGTTGGTATTCGAGGAGTGAGATGATAAAATAGAATAGTAGATGTGAGGTTAGATGGGTCACAGAAGTGGAAAGTGTGGAAAAGGTAGGCATGGGGGTAGACCGTGATGATGGCTCGGGGAGAGGGGAGTCATGCGCTCATTGACTTGAGGAGCAGAGCTTCATTTCATCAGCGTGAGATGTTAGGGAAGGAGGGACCGAGAGTTTGCCTGGCCTACCATGTGCTTGTCGGTGGGGTTTGTGCATGGGGCCTGGTCAGCAGGTGGTACACAGAGATAAGTAAAAGATTTATCCAAACCTTGTAGGTGATTGCCAAACTTTGGATGGGCGCCATTGAGAGGTTCCAAACAGGCAGTTTGACTGTGGAGTTATTCTTAATTAGAATCCAGTATTAGTTTCAAGAGTTTAAAGGATGTCCTGAGGAAGTAGAAGGGGACTTGGGGGGAAGTGAGTAGAAGTCAGCAGAAGTCCTAACTGGCATCTGCTAAAGGAGAGAGCCATTTTTTTCCCCTTTTGAATCTCACATTTTACATCCAGATGATTGTGGATTGGATTTCTGGTTTACGGAATTTATGTTCTCTTTTTCCTCCTCTTCTTGTCTTTCTTGCCATAGAATTCATTTTCCCATGCTCAGAAGATATAAATGCATGAAATACATAAAAGTCCAGTCTCCTTGCTTAAGGTGGAAGTGGGGAGTGGGTGGGTGGGAGCCTTGCCAGTGACCTGAGGAGGTTCGTAGCATCTCTGTCCTATTCAGTTGAAAAGCTATAGAAGTGGGATCAGGAAGGTGCATGGAGCCTTCTGGTTTTGACATACTAGATGAAAACCACAAGGAGGGGAGCAGGGGGTTGAAAAGGACTAAAGACCAGCTCCTTCCCTGTGGTTCTTGAAGTCCTGGAGGAAGTACAGAGCTCTCTTTTTAAAAGGAGGTTTACTGCTGTCCAGTGAAACTCAGTGCACAGTGACACTTAGGAATCATTACCAGAAAGTGTTTGTGGGATGAAGCAGGAGTTAACTGTCTTAAATGCATTGAGTACATTGGTGAGGCCCTGCCTTGCACTGCAACTGTTGAACTTGGCTGTGTGTATGCACTGAAACCTTTCCGACGTCCATTTCAGATAACTGGTAGAACGGAAACCGAGTTGGAGGAACTCCAGGAGGAAATGGGAGGATGTGGGGAATGGCCTTCCTGATGTGTTTTCCTATTGCTCCTTCTCTGGCAACATGGGTCTTTTTACAGAGACCTTTAGCCTGTTGAGTTCTGAGCCCTCAGCTATGTCATGGGATTCCTGACAGAAGTTAATGTAGGGGTCAAGTTTATTCTCATTTTTTCCCCTTGAAAGGAAGTGTCAGTGACTCTGTTTATCCTCTCTGGCTTTCTGCAGAGCATCTGCACCCCTCCAATCATGTAGAGAATGTATTGGAAAAGAAGTGACATTAATAGAGTTTGAGAAGAGAAGAGACTTTTGAAAAGTTGGAGAAATATAGATCAGCAGAGTACAAAGAAATAAAGTTGGACATTATCTTAGGTCTTTGTGAGCTTTTCTATTCTTTTGTCAGGCCATTGGAAGTATCATAAATATATAAGATCAAGTCCTAGATTAGATTTCAAAGATAGAATACAATAGGTTTTATCTGGGTGAGGAGGTGGCTCCTTTTAAATTAGGTGGGAAGCAGTGGAATTATGGAGACTTGGTTATTTTGAAGCTAAGACCCCCAAATTAGGTTCTCAAGGCCAGTTAGGGACAAGGGAAGATCTGTGACTGAGCACCCCCTGCATCCTCAGTGCTGAGGACGGACACAGTCCTTTGCTCTCAGGAATGGATAGTCTGGTACTGAGGAAGGGGAAGAGACGTGCAGCAAAACTCTGCTGTGCATAGCAGAAAGTGGAGTGTGCGGTGTGAGAGGTTGGTCAAAAGCTTTCTCTTCCAAGAATCTGTGCTAGGCTTTGACTTCATTTTTATAGACAAATGGAAGTTCTCTCCAAACTCTCCAAATAAGGACCTTCTTCCCTTTCTTAGTAGGCAAGTCATGTTTATTGTTTGATTCTATTTCAGCTGGAAGCATAACTTTGGGTAATTATTTATTCTTTGTCATCAAAAGTTGAAATTATAGAGTCCTGGGATTAGGGAGAGGCGGTGCAGGATTGTTAGTTATCTGGCTGTGTTCTAAGTAGCTCTGGCCATTTCACATCTTGTTCTTGTCGTGGAATGTCTGTAATGAAGCGTGGAAAGGCCCTACAGCCCAGCGATGGTAGAGGCCTGTAGCCCAGGGTCTAGGCCTGTTTGGCCCACCCAAGCTGTGACACTGAATTCCCCAAACCCAGGAGGGAATAATTGTGTACTTGCAGTTGTCTGGTTTGTCCACTAGATGACACTGTTCTCTGTGGCTTTGACCCAAAGATGCCTGGATTCTTTGGAGAAGACTTTTAGTAGATATTTGAATCAACGATACATCAACTACCATACTCAACCAAATCAAGCTCTTTGCGGCTTGGATTTTAAAGTTCTCAGTTCGATATCTGATTGTAGGGACCCAATTAAGCCTTCAGAGCGTTCAGTGTTCTGGTCAGGGCTTGATTCGTGCAGCCTCCTGGATGCATCTCATGCCTGGACAATGAGCTCTTGGGTGACTGAAGCAAGAGCATTGTTGAGTCTTTTGGGATTAAGCCGTGCCAGCCTTACTTCACCACAGAGGAACAAAGACTCTTCTCTTCAGGTGAAACCTTCGGGAACCCTCCTTCCCAGCCTGTACTGTTCAAGGTCCTTGGAATGCAAAGAACCAAAACCCACCTCTGGGGACTTTTGGTGACAGGGGATTTACTGGCGAGATCTTGGGAAGTTCATGGGGTTTGAAAGGCTGGGAAACTGCTCAGGACTAGGGGAGGAATTCACCGAGGCTGAGCTGGTTGGAATCAGAGCCAGAATCAGGCCCTGTGATGGTCTAATAGGATTTATTGCTGCACTGAGGGTCACACCAGGCAGGTCCTGGGCACCTGTCCTTGTTACAGCTGCCACTGCTGCCTTTGCTGAAATTTTTATTTTGCTTTAAACCCCTTTGAATTTTTGGATCACATGTATTTTCAGTCACCAAGAGAGTACCTACAGAAGAACCTAGTACTGTAGCTCAAAGGTTGTTTTACTGTTGTTTCTGGGGGTTGAATCCATGGTCCTGCACTTGCCAAGCAAGTGTTCTACCACTGTGCTACACTCCTGGCCCTTTTTTAATGATTTGGAGACAAGGTCCTGGTAAATTGTCCATGCTGTCCTCGGACCTGAGATCGTCCCGCTTGAGCTTGTCCTGTATCTGAGATCATAGGCGCGCAGCAGCAGGACTGCTCTAAGAGTTCTGCGTGTGCAGAGCTGATGCTCTTCTGTGTGTTGTCAGTCATCTAACAGTGTCACCCTAATTCTTACAATACTGAAATGACTGGATGCCCCTCCAGACCCATTTTCCTGCCTTCTCCACCTCGCTGCTGGGCGGTTAACACCAGCTACAGGGAAAGGCCCGCCAGAGCGCTGTCGCCCGCCTGCTGCCTTCAGTCGCTTACTCTGCTTGGTGGACATTTATGGCAAAATGATGGCTGAATATTTTGAGTATTGTGACTGGCTCTGTGTACTTAAGATTAGTTTGCAAGGTGGAGTGAGCTGACAGAAATTAGTAGTTTCAATATCGAGAACTATAACATGTGCGGAGGGCAACTCAGAGGTCAGGGGGAGTCAGAGCTTGTTTGGTTCGTAAGATAATCCTCATTATTTCTGTTCGTCTCTTCCCCAGCCTATGTTGCCGTGTGCTTTGTGCTTCCTGTTTTTTAAAAGAAAAATAATTACACTACACAGAGATGATTGGTGAATGGATTATGCAGTGTTATTACAGTGAAGTAATGTATAGCCATTAAAGTAGTAGCTACACTAACTGTAGAAACCTTGAAAAGTGTTTATGAAATAGATACTTAAAAGTTAAGAAACAAAGCTGTCCAGATGTGTCTATAACCATGTAGAGAATAAAAGGTTTCCATTAAGATAACTTCACAGTTGAATCAAAAGATCTCTTTGTGGGCCGGGGAGTTAGCTCAGTGGTTCCGGCGCCTGTCTTGCAAGCGCAAGGGCCCGGGTTCGATTCCCCGGTAACCACATAACAATACTGGGTGTGGAGACTCACGCCCAGCAGCAACCAGTACCACATACCACAGTGCCGGGCATGGTGGCTCACGGCTGTAATCCCAGCACTCGGAGGCAGAGGCAGGAGGATTGCTGTGATGTGAGTTGGAGGCTGAGCTCAGGGCCAGCCTGAACCACAAAGCGAGACCCTGTCTCAAAAAAACCTAAAAAAAAAAAATCTCTTTGTTATGGCTTCAAAAATTGAGTAATAAAAACTGATTTCTTTCAGTATTGGGAACTGAATTGAAAGCTTTACTCCTGAGCTACATCTCCAGCTTATTTTTCAAATAAAAAAAAAAAAAGTTTTTTGAGACAGTGTCTCACAAAGTTGTCTTGATTGGCTCAAACTTTTGATCTTGCCTCGGTCTCCCGGGGTGTTGCGATTACAGACCTGCGCCATCAGGCCCAGTTAATAAAATTATTCATAAAGTAAAAAACACTGGCTGATGGTATCACAGTAGTTCTTTGAGTCCTGAGGTCTCATAAAAGTAGGGTTAGAAACCACAAGGCATACAGAACACAGCAACTTGTATGTTCTTGCACTGAAAGAACAAATGTTCTCACAGTTGAGGGAACAGTGAGGGGGCAAGTGAAGGTTGTGGGTCAGTCTCGGTGTATTTGACAGTAGGCTGAGCTGCTACTGCTGGGACTGCAGAAAAGCACTTAGAGCCCTGCCATTCCACTCTGGCAAAGGAGAGGAAGTGGTGCTTTAAACCAGCTTGTGAAAAACAAAAAACTAAAGCGTGTTTTCTTAGGCAGATTGTCATCCCTTGCCTTGACATCCATATTAGAGAAGTCATGAACCAGCGATGTCCTCTACATCAATGTGTGTGTGTGTGTGTGTGTGTGTGTGTGTGTGGTGTGTGTGTGTGTGTGTGTGTGTGTGTGTGTGTGTGTATACTTTGAAGGGCAAAGGGGACCACCTGAGATCTTGTTAAAGTGCAGATTTTGCCTCAGAAGGTATGGGATGGAGTTTTGAGTTTCTGCATTTCTAATAAGTCTCCTCTAACACTAATGCTGCTGGCCTTTGGAATACATTTTAATATCGAGGTTCTGCATATTTCTAGCTGTGTAGCCTCCAGATGTGTTCAGTAAGATCTCATTAGCCAAAGTGTGTGTAAGAACAGTATTTTTCTTAGTATGAAAGGTTGTGGAAACAAGTTAAAGAAGACTTGGACAAAGGGCAAGGTAGGCCATACTTGTGAATTGGAAGACTCAATATTGATAAAATGTTTTTCTTTAGACTAATCAATAGAGTCAGCAAAAGCCACTCACAATTCCAACAGAATTTTTTTTTTTTTTTGAGACAGGGTCTCGCTTTGTGGTTCAGGCTGGCCCTGAGCTTAGCCTCAAACTCACATCACAATCCTCCCGCCTCTGCCTCCCAAGTGCTGGGATTACAGGCGTGAGCTACCACGCCCGGCACTGTGGTATGTGGTACTGGTTGCTGCTGGGCGTGAGTCTCCACACCTAGTATTGTTATGTGGTTACCGGGGAATCGAACCCGGGCCCTTGCGCTTGCAAGACAGGCACCGGAACCACTGAGCTAACTCCCCGGCCCCAACAGAATTTTTGTTATTGTTGTTATCGTGATAAATTGATAAAACAGTTTTCTTCTTCACATAAAAATGCAAATGACCTAAAATAGTCGACATGATTTTTTATAAGAATGAAGTTGGAAGACTTGTCCTACTCCGTTTTAAGATGTATGGCTATAGCAGTCAAATCAGTGAGTTACTGAGGAAGGACGGCTCAGTCGAACACAGTGGAGTCTAGAAATGTAGATGGATGAATGGCTACCTGCTTTTTGAAAAAATGATGAAAACGAGAGAAGGTAGGCACAAAAAATTCCATGTATATGCCATTTATATAAAGTACTAGAAAAGTAAGACTATACTGACAGAAAGCAGATCAATGCTCGCCGGTCATGGTGGCACCTATCTGTAATCCTCGATGTTCCAGGGGCTGAAGCCGTAGGATCACCAAGTTTCAGGTCAATCCGGGCATAGCTAACCACCACCATCACCACCACCACCACCATCACCACCACATATCACAAAGGACTTCTTTGGTTCCAGGGATCAACTATAGAGAAGCACAAAGGGATTTCTTTGGGGGTGGTGACAATGTGGTATATTGTGACTGTAGTGCTGTTATAGGACTATGTATTTATTAAAACCCATCAAATCGCATAATTTAGGTGGATACATATTTTTTGTGGACAAATAACTCACCCATCTGGGTAGGCACCAGGATGTTTCTTTCGGAGTGAGAGCACTCTGAAGCAGGGCTATCCACAAGTCAGACTGAGTTCCAATGTCACCTCCTCCACACAGACAAGCAAGCTGCTCTGCCTCTGTGTCCTTGGCTCCCTCAGCTGTGTGAACTAACATGGTATTATCTCAAGGGCCTATGGTAGGGATCGAACGAATTAACATATTTAAGGCATTTAGCATATTCCTTGTATTTTTAGCTCCACTGAAGTATTACTATCATTATTATCCCCTTTTGTTTACACTCTGCTTGAACCATATGTGCTCAGGTAACTCGGGCTTTTTAGTAGAATTAGAGGTAGATGAGATCGGGGCTAACATCTGAGTGACAGAACTGAGGGTAGGATGTTGAGTGATGTCTCCAAGATCCCAGAAGTGTGTGGCCAGGCATGAACAAGGAGTCTGACCGAGAGACACCTGGTAGGCTCTGCTTTAACAAAGGCGACAGTGTTTGCATTTTAAATGCTAACCACAGGGGTTCATCTTGAACTTGCCATGTGTTGATTATATCGTGTGCTGTTTGTTTTCCTGCAGAGCCGCCTCGAGTCCCAGTTGCCCAAGGCTCGTCCTGCTACCACTATGAGCTCCAGTAAGTGATTTGAAACCTTGCCTTTCTTGGCAACACTACTAAACCACCTGTTTACCAAGATTTCCCATATACCCTCAAGGCATTGGCAGCAGTTTCTGTTTTTAATTTTTTGCATCCTGGGTGAGCACCTAAGGACTTTGTCCTAAGTCACCACTACCACCTATGTTAATGTTTTTTGAATACCTGCTCTCTGTCAGGAACTAAACTATGTACACTTTGCTTGCACTGTGATCTAATCTTTACAATAGCATCTTTTCCTTTTAATGGGATATTACTGGCTTATAATAAGCTGTAGATGTTGTAAATGTGATATTTTATAAGTTTTGACATGTACACACTTGGTGGCATTTTTTTTTTTTTTTTTTTTAGGTTTTTTGAGACAGGGTCTCGCTTTGTGGTTCAGGCTGGCCCTGAGCTCAGCCTCTGACTCACATCACAATCCTCCTGCCTCTGCCTCCCGAGTGCTGGGATGACAGGTGTGAGCCACCACGCCCGGCACTGTGGTATGTGGTACTGGTTGCTGCTGAGCGTGAGTCTCCTCGCCCAGTATTGTATGTGGTTACCGGGGAATCAAACCCGGGCCCTTGCGCTTGCAAGACAGGCGCCGGAACCACTGAGCCAATTCCCCGGCCCCAGCATTTTTTTTTTTTGAGACAGGGTTTCACTTTGTAGTTCATACTGGTCTGAACTCAGCCTTGAACTCAGCAATCCTCCTGCCTCTGCCTCCCGAGTGCTGGATTACAGGTGTGAGCCCCCACACTCAGCACTGTGGTATGTGGTACTGGTTGCTGGTAGGCGTGAGTCTCCAAGCCTGTGCCTGATGTTGTTTGTGGTTACTGGGGATCAAACCCAGGCCCTTGCGCTTGCAGGATAGGCACTTGAACCACTGAGCTAAGTCCCCCGCCTTTGGTGGCATTTCTTAATCAGAGGGACAGCAACAAAAGTTCACAAATACCCCAAAGTAAGAACTAATGTACATCGGGCGTGGTGGCTCACGCCTGTAATCCCAGCACTCTGGAGGCAAAGGCAGGAGGATTGCTGTGATATGAGTTTGAGGCTGAGCTCAGGGCCAGCCTAAACTGCAAAGCGAGACCCTGTCCTAGAAAAAAAAAAAAAAACTAATGTAACACCTCATCCTGGCTGGTGGTGTACTTTACTCACACTTTTGCTAAGCTTTTGAGTAATAACTATCAAGACCGAAACAAATGACTCCTTTTGAGTATTTTTAGTGTTGGGCTGGAGTGGAGAGGAGGCAAGAAAGAAAATGAAACAGATCCCTGCTCATTATGCAGCTAATTGACAGTATTCTAGCCTGCAGCTCATTTCCATCTGGAGATTAAGGCCACTGAGCGTGCCCTGGAATGTTCTGGGATCTCGGGTGGGCCAGGGTGGGAACAAGAGCATGTGCATATCTCATTCCTGTTTTGAATCCTGCATTTTTTCATGGGCGTTATCAGAGAGCTGGATACAGTACAAACAGCCCTTTCTGCTTCTTTACCTGCAGTGCCCTTTTGGCCAGTCCTGAGTTTCACAGGACCCCTAGGGCCCGGGGTGAGGCTGGGAGGGTTCTGTGCAGAGCAGCTCAGCCACGGTCTGGCCTCGTCGTGTATTTCCTATGCGGCTCGAGGCCTATGGAAGATGCTTCTCTGAATTCTCCTCCGTCAAATGAATGTACTAAAAGCACCTGGACTTGGTGAGGCTTGAACGAAGCCCTTCTCCTAAAGCTCTGAGTATTGTGCCCGAGGCGTGGCGAGTACCTGGCCCTCGAGACTCTTGCTGTCTCTTTGCAAAGAGAAGAGCTTGGCTTATCCCTGATTGCTAAGTGTGTTTGTTATATACAAAAATGCTAGGAGTCTTTCCCCTTCTAAGTGGACTTCAGTGCTCCTTCATAAACTAATTTTTTGCTGTTCATTGCCTTTTTGTTATTTAAAATAGGCTAGGCCTTTTTATTTATTTTCTTCTTTTTAAACTTTTGCCCCATTGCCTGAAGTTTCTTACTGTACTAATATCAGGATTAGCCCAAGATGTTATTGCACCTCCTGGCATTTGTAAGGGCGGGAGAAGGAGGAAGGGAGGGCCGGGAAGGAGGCTGAGGGTGTGGCAGTACCCAGGGGACTCTCAGGGTCTCTGAGGGGAGGTGCTAGGAGGAGGCGTTGCCTAGGAGGAGCCCCAAACCCTGACTCGGCTAACCTCCAGGTTCGGAATTTCTAGCTTAATTTGAAGGAAACAAAAGCACTACCCCAGGTAGGTGGGGAATGAGTAAGTACATTGTATTTACTTGGTAGAATATTATGCAGTGTTACCAGTGATCATTGGGAAGACCGGCACTATGTGGAAAAGAATTGCTTGCATCGTTTATGGAAATTGCAGCATGAAAGTAATGTGTTCCTTTTAATTTCAATTTTTGACTGGGCTGGGAGTTCCTGAAGGAAGTACTTCACTTTTTGATCTTGTTTCATTCTTCTGGAAATGTCTGAAGGAGGGCTTGGTATACTGCCTTCAATGTACAGACGGGGCAGCGGAACCTGTGCGGGTTCACCCAAGTGGTGTGTGACAGGATGGAGGCAGACGTGGCCTGCTAAGCGCTGATGTACTGTTGCAGAGGCTTAAATTTGCCATGTTGGGTTTGTTGATTTTAAAATACTTTTTCAAAATTTCCTTCGGTTTGATTGTTATGGTACATTAAAGAGGGAAAAAGGTAAAGGAAGACTCAGTGGTGCCCAAGGCAGGGTGAACTGTGCCGGAGTGATGGGGTTGAGGGGAACCAAGGAATGGGGTGAGGAGAAGTGGTGGAACTTAGGTTTCGTCTTAGATTTCTAGCTTTGCCCCTACCACTGGCCTTCCGCCTGACACGAGCCTTGACATCTGAGAGAAAGAACCTTCCTCTGGAGGTGAACGTGGTGGTGCATGGGCCGAAGCTAGGGACTTGCTGAGAGGGGTGGAAGCCCTGCTCAGAGGGGACACAGGCAGTGGTCAGCTAGCCTGTCTGTGGTGTACAGCAGGCCTTCAGCCCTTGGGAGGCTTTCTGTGAAGAGCGCTGGTAAATTGGCTTAGGCTCAGCCTGATGAGGTTTGGGACTGGGCTTCAGGCCCAGCATGTAGGGAAATAGAACCTGGGAGAAGCCAGGAAACCAACATGTTTTATTCTACTTGTAGAGAAGATAAGGAGGAAAGTTGGCCAGGCACATCCCTGGGTAGTGATCTGGGTTAGGCCTGGCTTCGTCTCTGAGCCACAGTTTTCCTTTCTCTAGAAAGCAGTTTCTAACTTTTCCCTCCAGTTAAAATGTGATGCTAACTATATAATGCTGAGCCTGGGTCCTCACATGCAGGCAAATAGAGGTTTAAAATTCCGTAGTTGTAGTCATCGTGTAGCTGGTTGGCTCTTTGCTGTCGTGGGCCCCTCTACGCATGGTGGTCATGTGTCCCAGGGTGACAGGACCTGCCAGCCCACCTGTTTTTCCCTCCCCCCATTTATTTCAGGGTAGGGAGGGCCTCAGAGTTGTCTGCAGCTGAGCAAAAACTGAGGAAATTCTCAGCTGAGACAAAGGAGGTAAACTTTAAGTTGAGCAGCAAGCGTAGGATTTCCACCAGTAAGGGGAGGGGGCATTCCTGGCCAAGGGCCCGAGACCGTGTGACACACAAGGAAGGATGGAAATGCAGCTTCTAAGGTCTGAAGAGTCAAACATTAACACCAGAGAGAGCTGCTCAAACTCTGTCACCTGGTGGTGGCCCATGGGGCTTGTGGGTGGGTTGGCTTGTTTTTAATGATCAAGAGTAGCAATTATTAATTTAAATGGGATCACTTAGCAAGATGTAGGTCATTTTACTTACAAAGAATTATATTCCAAATAGTTGTTTCAGTACTTTTGGAGATGTGGGATACATTTTTTTCCTTGGAAACAATACTCTACATGATTCATTTTTCAGACTAAATACCTCAGTTTCAATTTTCAAATTCAAAGTGGGATATTCAAGGGAGAACATAGAAAGGGAGAGGGCTCAGAGAATCATGCTGCAGGATCTCATCTTGTTTCCACCTGTTCTGACTCCTGTGGTAGTACACTTGTCTGTAGTGCAAGGAGGGCTGTCGTGAGGTGAGGGCCTAGGAGATCCTCTCAGGGTACAGGGGAGGGTTACAGTAGAGAAGGGACTGAAAAGAGGTAGGTGTAGTGGACAGGAAGCCATGTCATCCCTGGGACAGTGGCACAAGGACCAGAATTGGGGTAGTGAAGAGGAGCGGCATCTAAAGACACTTCATGGAAATGGACAGGGCAAGAAAAAGTCAGGGCACCTGAGTTTTTTTTCAACCCCTGCTGTCTGACCTGCTGGATGCTAGATGCAAAGGGATGTACCCGAGCTGGCCTTGGAGCGGGTAGATAGGAAATGCCATTATGAGGAAGTTTAGGAAGAGTTTTTAAGTGTCAGAAAGTCAGTGAAGCAAGAAAAGTGTATCCTCCACATACACTTCCATCCCCAAATGCTTTGGTGTGGCATTCTCAGAACTCTTCCGTGATGCCCGAGGGAGCCCTTGTACAAGGCCTAGGAAAGCTGATGGGAGTTATGTGTGTGGGGGTGTGGGGTCCCCTGGGGCTAAACAACGCCAGCTCCATAAAGGAAGTACAAGGTGGCACGTACACAGCAGGCCCCTCCGGGCCACAGTGATTAAGGGAAAATAGAGAGATGGAGACCGCCCCCTATAAGGCTGGTTTGGGGTGGTTGAGAAGAAGGAAGTGGGGCTGTATATAAGTGCTGGGAGTGCTGGCAATAAAGGCTTCTCCACCATTTCGTCTCCACGTGGTGACTCCCGCCCGTGGTTTGATGCCAGATGAGAGGCCCTCGGGAACGGAACCTGACAACTGGAGGTCCTAACCGAGATCTGGCATCATGAGGACTTGCCACTGGGCCACCTCGGGCCGGCACAGTAAGTAGGGGTGTATTGATTTCAGGACCTATGGGGTCCTCCCACTCTAGACAGGTTATGGAGCGGCAGGTCCGCCTCCTCCTACAACAAAATGGCACTGCTATTAAGGTAGACAGTGACTCGCTACTGGTAGAGACTGTCGGTCATTTCAGTCCTTGGTTTCGGCACAGCGGAAGCCTTACGTTGTCTGACTGGGACCATGTCCAAAACGACCTCCAGAAGGCTCTTAGAGATGACCCAGATTCTTTCCCCGTGGTGCCTTCTCCCTCTGGAGGCTGGTGCGCGATGCGCTTTTGACTAACCAGGCAAAAGTGAAAGAGGCCCTCGAGGATGGTGAGAGGACCCTCCAAGATGTCCAAGAGGAGGTCTCCCAACAGTCACTTCAGGATTTAGATCTAGGGCAGGGGGAAAAACTGGAAGTGCAAATGGGAAAGATCGAAGGAGACATTCGCTCAGGGAAAGATCGCAAAGGAACTGCGGAGGTCTCCGTGAAGTTTGCAGTCCGGATCCGGACAGCGGTACAAGGGGGTAAGAGTGATTTACAGACTCACAACGACGATGTGAGAATAGGAGGAGACGATGAGGAGAATAGACTAGCATAAGAGATAGAAAAACTAGAGGAGCAGCTACAGGTCGCGCGTTTAGAAGAGGCTGCTAGAGAGACCAGAAATAAGCTGAAAGATCTTAAATAGAGGCGTCTAGACTAGATGTGCGATCAGCATATTTGAAAGGCGCACCTAAGATGGCGCCCAGAGCCTACTGCCCCTCCCTGCCCAGCTTCCGGTTTACAAGTAGGCACCGTGGGCATCCAATTTCAGGCGTTCCCTGTCACTGAAATGCCTAATCCTTAATTTTTCAGCAAATAACCCCGCATTCCGCTACGCCCTATTCTTTCTTTATAATTCCCTTCAAGAAGGTTGGTGCTGGTTGTCCTGCCGGTGCTCCTGTGCCACCCACTGAGGGTGGCACTGAGGGTGATAGAGGCTCAGGAGGACACCGAGCAATCTGCTTCAGGAGATTCCCCCATTGATGGTTCGATCCCTGGGGATATTGTTGTTATTGGGGTTTGGAGTTGTGATATTTGCTCTGTGTGTCTGGAAAAAACGTAATGACCAACAGCTACATGTTGTATGTCAGGCCCTCGTGGCAATGGAAGCTGGAGACCCCTCCTCCCACAGTTGGCTCAGTATGATGGCCAGGTAGTCAAAGATGGGTAGGAAGGAGATGCAGCACTAGCAGCCTAAGACAGGTGTATCCGCCGGCGCCGCTGGTACACCCGATGACGGGTAAGCAGTGAAGTGCATCATCCTCAACCTAAGACAGGCACTGGTCGAGCCTTTTTTTTTTTTTTTTTTTTTTTTTTTAGGTTTTTTTGAGATAGGGTCTCGCTTTGTGGTTCAGGCTGGCCCTGAGCTCAGCCTCCAACTCACATCACAGCAATCCTCCTGCCTCTGCCTCCCGAGTGCTGGGATTACAGGCGTGAGCCACCACGCCCGGCACTGGTCGAGCCTTTTGACATGTAAAGAAGAAGGGGGGAGATGTGGGGTCCCCTGGGGCTAAACAACGCCGGCTCCATAAAGGAAGTTCAAGGCGGCACGTACACAGCGGGCCCCTCCGGGCCACAGTGATTAAGGGAAAATAGAGAGACAGAGACCGCCCCCTATAAGGCTGGTTTGGGGCAGTTGAGAAGGAAGTGGGGCTGTATATAAGTGCTGAGAGTGCTGGCAATAAAGGCTTCTCCACCATTTCATCTCCGCGTGATGACCCCCGCCCGTGGTTCGGTGCCAGATGAGTGGCCCTCGGGAATAGGACCTGACATGGGGTTGGTGATGGTGGTAGGTGGTAAGCGAGCTGCTCCAGACTCTATAAGTGTGGACCCCTTTGTCTCTTGAATCTGTCTCTGGTGCCACCTACCTCACAGCGCTCAGTGGATACTTGTCAGCATAGCAGCCACACTCACACTGTTTGTTTTTCTTTCAGAATGTGATGTTAGTGCTTCTAGAGCTGTTGTGAATGGGTTGGCACCCGGCAGCAATGGGCAAAACAAAGGTAAGGCTCTTGCAGAGAAACCTGGCTAGGCACTGAGCATTTCCCGAAGGTGCAGAGGATGTTGGGCTAGAGTGGGGCACCATTCACCTAATCAGGCCAGGAACCAGAGACCTAGTGCTGACACTGATTTTCTGAGGCTGGGGACGTGTTCTTGCTTGTGATAGATGTGAGGCTGCTTTTTCCCACTGGGAGCTGATGTACTAAAAAACTGTCCCTAACTCACAAAGTTGCTATGAATAATGACACAACGACTTGATCAGAGACATCTGTCATGCCTAGCACAAGTGGCGTTCATCAGCCTGATGTTTCTTATCTGCCGTGTCACCTGCAGTTGTAGTAAATAAGGACACATCCACAGCCCTCTGAGGGGAGAGCCTACATCATTAAAAGAAATTGTTTCTACGACATCACTTCCACACATATTCTCAGTTTTTAGAGTTTATTGTTTTGCTGTCTTGAGGATTAATCCTAGGGCCTCATGCATGCTAGGCAAGTGGTCTGTCACTGAACTTTGCCCTTCATCTCCCTACTTTCAATTGTAAAGAATTTTATGACAGGGCCGGGGAGTTAGCTCAGTGGTTCCGGCGCCTGTCTCGCAAGCGCAGGGACCCGGGTTCGATTCCCCGGTAACCACATAACAATACTGGGTGTGGTGATCCACACCCAGCAGCAACCAGCACCACATACCACAGTGCTGGGCGTGGTGGCTCACGCCTGTAATCCCAGCACTCGGGAGGCAGAGGCAGGAGGATTGCTGTGATGTGAGTTTGAGGCTGAGCTCAGGGCCAGCCTGAACCACAAAGCGAGACCCTGTCTCCAAAAACCTAAAAAAAAAAAAAAAAAAAGAATTTTATGACAATTTTAAATGTAAAGTAAATGGCTGGTAAGATGACTTTTGAAGCCACAGTCGTCTGGTCCTCACAGACGGTCTGCTGCCCACATAGACCGGCCATTGGGCTCCCAGGAACCTGAGCGGAAGTAATGAAATACAGTCCCAGTTCTAGTTTTGCTTCTCACAAATGGAGATAACTTGGGAGGACTTTTATCATTGCGAGTGCGAGTTCTTACAGAATGGGGGTGTTTAATGTTCTGCAGTGTGTGTTCCTGCTTTCCGTGCTGGGCAATGCCAATTCTATTAACGCTTACCCAGCTGCATCTTAGGTATAGAACAGGAGAATTCTGGCATGGGGCATTTAAACCAAAATGTAACTCCTCTTGAAGAATAGTTGCAGAGTTTGATGTGTTTGGTTCTTATAATCCATATCTGATGTAGCCAAATACTCCTTTTGAGGCAAGGAAAATGTGAATTTAGAAGAAAGCAGATGAGAACAGTATGGAGAGCAGGGGGAGATAGGAGTGTGGGGGGCCTTGTGACTTGGGGGTTGGCTCCTCGGGGCAGGAGGTGTGCTGCTGCTGTCCCACCCCTTGCCTCCTTGCCGGGCCACCTCTCTTCTCTTGTGGTGAGAAGCATGTCTACTTTGTTGGAGGAGTTTCAGCGATTTTCCCTTTGGGTGCATTGCAGGGCAAGGCCTGTGGAATGGCTCCTGAGGAGTGTTTAAGCATCCACTGAAGAGCTTAAAAATATCCTGCAGGCAATTAGCTCTGTCCCTGTGAATTCTTGAATACCAGAGCTTGAGGAAGTGGGAGTATGGATGGAAGGTAGAGGTGGAGTCCACTCTGTCCTTAGAGTTTTGACTGGAAATAAGGAGGCAGGTGTACCCTAAACCTCATCTGGTGGGCTGTGGAGGTCAGTGGGCCAGGAGCGAAGGTAGCTGAGATTGTCTTATCTTCTGAATTTAAAAGCTGAATGACCTTGAGCAGTTGACCAAGCCTCTTGCTTCTTTCTTGCTTCACTGCTCTGCTGATTACAAACTGCAGTCTATATGATTGCTGAGAAGATTGTCTCTTAAGATGTGTCCAGTCCCCATGATTAGTTATTGACGACTTATGCATGTGGACTGTGCATTATGAAGCAACCATGTGATGGGCTGGGAGACACACTGTCCACCGATGAGGAGCCTCCCGCCTCCATCAACTCCTCTTAACCATCTCATCAGTCTGATGCTGATTTGGCAGTGATGGTCTTTCCCCCAGATAGTCTTAGCCCCTGGTTATTCTGTGGCTGTGAGGCCCTGAGACCTATGGACAGCACCCAGAGTGGCTTTGGCACCACTGGACAAGAGATTCTGTCTTTATTTGCTACATTTCAAAAGAGAGACGAGAGAGGCCGCACAGGAGGCTTGGGGATATGCTCACAAGTGAACTAGAGGCTGGGCGGGCAGGGACCCCAGGGGTCCTACAGCAGATAAGCTCAGACACCTTGGACTTGAGGAGAGCCGGCCTCTTTGCTTTGCTTTAGCTCAGCTGGTAGTCAGGGTCCAGACCAGGTTCTGTCTAGAGACTTATGCATGCACTTGGACACTTGGCGCCTCTTTCCCTGGAAGGGATAGGTTTAAGTAAAACCATCTGCTTCCTAACAGATGGGGCTTTTGATTTACATGGGATCTGAGGGCCGTGATTGTCAGAATGGGCCTTTGGAGCCCAGAAGTTATGGTTTTAGGGAAGTAGCTGTGATGCCTGAAGGGACCAGGCAATTCACTAACTTGATCCTTTCCATCTTGATTCACCTGGGGCCTTTGAGCCGTGGCCCTTTCCTGAGGGTCTTTGCCTTGGGACAAATACCCAGCATTCTCCCAAGGGGCCCCTGATTACACTCCCCCGCTTTTTTATCTGCCAGACCATCTGTGTCTCTGTATCTCTTTGTTCAAAGCGCTGGCAAGCTCCTGGCGTGGCAGGAGGCACTGATAAACACTGACCAACTGGATTTGGGTGATGGGTGGAGGAGGTTTCTGCTGTCTTGGCCAGAATTCTACAGAGAGAAAGCCGCTTACCTAGATGACTACCTCTGTTGCTCTTTGTGTTGTTCTGTTGGAGTAGCCAGCTTCCTGGTATTGTGCCTGCTCGGTTTCTCAGTAGCATGGATGTTTCCCAAATGTCCTTTCTGGATGCACCATTTACCCTTTTGTGTTTTCAGCCACTGCCGACCCTTTACGTGCACGCTCTGTTTCTGCTGTTAAAATAATTCCTGTGAAGAGATTGAAAAATGCCTCAGGCCTGGTCCTCCCTCCAGGTATCTTGCCTTGGGTTGATTTCCTTCTCTTTAACTCTTAAATGACGCATGGTTTCCTTTCTTCTTTCCTTCTAACACATTCTATGAGGTTTAGTTTTGCATGCTTGGGAGATGTTCCTCTCGGTCAGCTTATTCCCCTTCTTCCTCTGTATGTGTGTGTGTTTCTGGGAGCCAGTGAGCGGGCAGAGGCCTTGTCCTTTCTTGTTGAAGCAAAAGGTCAGTCAGAGGCTGAGCGTTCACGCTGGAGGGATCCGTGTTGACTTTCCAGGCTTTCCCTAGAAGAGTGCAGCTCCACTTTCCTCAGGTGTCATCAGCCTGGCCTTCCCAGCAACCTCTGAACTGGGCAGGCTTTGAAGCAGCTCCCTGAGCAGAAACCCTGAATTGAATTGTCAGTTCCCAGGGCATTGCCATCCCAACCCTATTTCACCTATGGGCACTTGCTGCCCCTACTGGCTGCTGTGGGGATACAATTCAGATGTCAGCCCTTGCTGGAAGCTTTTGCTCTACCAAGTTGTACAAGTAAGGCTGAGGCTGCACGTTTTCCCATCACACTTGGTGGTGTTTCCAGGAATCCTTTGTTGGGCTATGGATTTGCTGCTTTGCCCCTCATCTATTAGGAATGATCACGAACCAGTTTCCTGAATAGTTGTGTGACATCAGTTGCCCTTCCACAGGGCGAACAAGTCAGATGGCTTGAAGGCAGCTGTCCACATTGCCCCATGTAGAGGATTTTGTGCCTCAGTTTCCATGGAGAGGCTGAGGGCAGATCTTTTCTCTTCGGTAGCACTAGTGAGGCATTCTGAGTTGTTGGGAGAGGGCAGCTGGGCTGGAAAGCAAGGAGAAAAGACGCTTTGCTTCACTTGACCTCAAACAGGAACGGGAACGAAATGGACACCAAACACACATGCTGCCCAAATGCATGCCCTCAGCATTCCTGACAGCCTTATTTATCCCATAATCCTAATTGTGGCAAGTTTAGGCCAAGGATCCAGGTTATGAATACTTTGAAAAAAAAAAAAAAGGACCCCAAATAATCAAGCTTAGTTCAGCTGCATGGAATCACACATGCCGTCTAAAATTGTGTGGTTTCCGCTGCTTTGTCGCTGATTTTCCTGGAGGATGGGCCTCGTGATCCATTGAGGCTTACAATAATCTCCTTAACTACAATTTCACTTTCTGTGGTTTCAGTTACCCGTGGTCAGCCATGGCCCAAAGATATTAAATGAGAAGTGCCAGAAATAATTCTTAAGTTTTAAATAACTTTTCTTACTGTTTGTGGTGGTTATTATCTTATTATTATAGTTGTTGATCTCTTACTGTACCTCATTTATAAATTAAACTTTATTAGAGGCATGTGTTTAGGGACGATCAAGGCAAGTGCCAGGGTCAGTATCCTGTGGTCCTGGAATGTGTCTCCCTTGGATAAAGTGGACACCTGTACTTGTACATCCTTCTCCAGGGATCTCCCAGAGATGTCGTGGGTCTTTTTTTAGTCCCTGGTACAGCTGCGGAGGAGGTCAAGGCCCTGTGAAGTTTCTAGGGCAGTCACTGAATAGTGCGGTCAGCGGGGAGGCTTCTCAGTCACCTTCCTTGCTGCGAGTTCTCACCGCACCGCATTTGGAATGTGAGGCTGCGCAACCCTCTGTCTCCACTCTTCAGGTTTCTTGACTTGCAGACTCTGGGAGGTCTGCTTCTTCTTTTTGCCTCTAGAGAATGACAAAATAGTGATCTTCCTCAGCACATCCCACTAACTCCCTGTGCTGCCAGTTGACTCTGATATGAAGAATGGTTTGGAAACTTGAGAAACACTTCCTAAACTTTTTCTTGAAACATGACTTATAATTGGCCAGAAGCCTGCTTACCAGCTTAAACCTCATTTAATAAAAGAAATCTTTCATTCTGAGGCATTTTCAGCTGATACAGTAACTCATACATTTACTCAAAACTTACCATCGCCTCCATTTTCCACTAATCTAATGATGTGTGGCAAACCTGGAAAGGATTTGGCTTGTCCCTCTCAACCACCCACATATTTCCACTGCCCATGATGGTTTGAAGACTCTGAGTAGCTATAACCAAGTTCATCTCATTTCCCCTGCTATAACAATTTGCTTACTGTTTACTCCTTCTCGATTCGTGGATTCAGCCTCTGTTGTATATTTTCTTTTCAGATATGGATCCTACAAAAATCTGCACTGGAAAAGGAGCAGTAACTCTGCGGGCCTCATCTTCCTACAGGGAAGCCCCAAGCAGTAGCCCCGTGAGCCCTCAGGAAACCCCGGAACATGAAAGCAAGCCAGGTGTGCTAGCCCGGAGGCTGGGGGATGGGGTCAGGGCGTGCAAAGCCGTATGGAAAGATTATCCTGCTTGGCCTTAGGTGGGTTTGAATTCTGCCTCCTGATGCTCTTAGAGGCCCCTGGGCATGTTGGCTCCTTGTCTGTTCTGTGCTGAGTACAGTCCAACCTATAGACTGACAGGGAGTCACGTGCTTTTGGCAAAGGCACAGTAGTGACCCCACTTTATCTAAGCTTTGACTTAACACCAGCTTACACTGTGAAGACTCAGTTCCCATGGGCAGACGTGGCTTTGGGCCTGGGGAGCACACGGGGAGCTTTCCCACACATGCAGAGAGCTTCTCTGGGCTCATCTTTCTTTTGAGTTGAAGGGACAGGGTTCAGGGGAGAAAAAGCCAGAGGAGGCCAAATGACCTAGAGAGCAGAGCCAGCAAGGCTCAGACCTGTGATGGCGAGACCACAGTGGAAGCAGCAGGTTAGGAGCTGAGAGAGACCACAGAAGCCATGTGATGCCCCTGCGTGTCCGTGATGTGAGAAAGCCGAGAGTCGGTTACTGGGTGTTGAGGGTTAGAACCAGGAATCGGGGACGCAGTAGATCTGTGCTTATGTCTGTCTCTGCCACCTGGGGGCTGTGTAATCTCAGATAATGTATTGTACTTTCTCTTTCAATATTAAAGATCTCATGTGTGGGATTAATCTAAATCGGGTTGATCATTGTACCTGCCAAACAGGATGATGGTGAGGACAAAAGACGTGAAGTGAGCAGACTGTTAGACATTAGGGGCTGTTGTTAGAGTAGGCTTAGGTTTATTTTGGCCTCTCTAGAGAAGGCTTCCCAATGCCCAGTTATTCTGGGATCAGGTAATACTGACTTTGTGGCTCCCCTAGCGCTGTCAGTTGAGGGGCAGGTAGCCCCCATCACTGTGTAGTGCTGTGGCTTTCAAGCTCTCCAGCATCAAAAAGGACCTGGAGTGAAAAGGCAGGTCGCTGGGCCCCAGCACAATTTTAGCATTTGATTCCTGCTTGCAGGTCTGAGGTGGGGTCTGACAAGTCCTTAGGTCATGCTGACTGACACTCCTGGCCCAAAGCCCATATCTTTGGACAGTAAAGGAGATGAAGACTTTTTTTATTCTTTTGAAGAAAATGCAGAGAGAAAATGAAGGGCTGACCGCCGCATTGCATCAGAGAGGAAGGAAAACAGGGCCAGCAGAGCCTCTGGGACAGTAGGAAACTTATGTTGTAGTGAAGCACCATTATGTGTGGTGGAGGTGGTCAGTGCCCAGCGCCCTGGAGCCTGACTTCTTTCTTGTACCAGGACCAGGTCAGACTAGTGTTACCTTACCGGTACTGCTGGTACCTGTGGAGCATTTCTTTGTTTACAGACCCAGAGAAGGCCTCAGCAGCTTGTGGCATTTAAAGCTGACAGAATAGTTTCTTCGTCCTTTGTCCCTGAGCCCCTATCTGATTCCTGACCTGTTGCTATTCTCTCTTCTCTGGGAAAGGTAGTGCTGAGGAGAGAGAGTAAAATGGCTTCTTTTCAAGGCTCACCTAAGACCAGCTTCTCTCATTCTAACCATAAAGATGCTGTTCCCAAGATGGAAGTCATGGGAAAAAGAGAAAATCCCTGTTTCCCAGCAGGATGTCCTTAACCAAGCCCCTTCTCAGGCTGTGAATGGATGCGGCTGAAGAGAGGGGCCGGGAGCGCTCTCTAGTGTTACAGTGTACACTGGTGTTATTTTTGATGCTCTTACTATGTGCTGCGGAGCTGCAGGTGGATTTGAGGCCGTCTAGAAAGCACTGTCTTGTCCTAGGATAGTTCTGTACTTTATAGATTTCTACAAGTTAATTTTGGTGAAAAGAGATTTGGTCAAATATTTCACCGAATTGTTAAAAAAATATGTAGAATAATTGAGGGTTTAGCTGTCCGCATGTGCACCTTAGAGTACATTATTTTTTTCTGGGAAGTTGAAATTAATGTAAATTAACATGCATTCATTCAACATCACCTATGTACCAGGTGCCAAGCAAGCCACTGGGAATTGTGATGAGAGATGGAGAGAAAGGAGGAAGAAAGTGATTCCAGGTGTTAGGTGAGGGCGGAGGCAGCTTGTTACAGCAAAGACGTCAGGCCAGGGGCACAGTATTCCTCTCCATGCTTTCTGGCTCTAAGTCACAATGACTTTGAAGCCCCTCTAAAGTATGAGGGACTTGGGCAAGATGCTTTCCAAGTCTTTCTAAATGTCCCCAAATGCCCCATGACCTTGGGGAGTTTGGAAATGAACCTCACACACGAAAAATCTCATTGCCTGGGAATAGATTCAGGATTGTACATTTGGGCAGTCTGTGCTGAATCAAAGGAAATGATAAGGCTCAATGAGAGACAAGACTCCACGTTAAGCAGAAAGGGTCTTCCATGGTTTTCTAGGAGGATAATTGTGGCATTCATAAAGATTAGGAATTTGTGAAGAGGGTTGAAAGGATTATTGAATTCCATTTTTAGCCCTATTGAGTTTTTTGGCAAGGGAAGGCCTCTTTGGAAAAAGTTTCTAATTAGCCTTTGGAAATTTGAGGTCCAAGGTATGGATTTGGGACCTGTCTGCATAACTAAATTTTAAGAGAATGGAATTATCCGTTGAGGTAGAGTGAAAAGTGCAACCTAGGAGATGCCCAGATTCAACTTACTCCCTAGCTTCCTGCTTCTGGGTGCCAGCCAGACCCCGGGTTTCTGGACTTCCTGTCCAGAATTCTAGACTCTCTGTACCCCATTCTGGATCATAATCATTGAAAAGAATGACAGTAATCTTGGTGCTGAATCCTGGATGCTGGGAGAAGAAGCCTAGTTACTACCTTGTGTCTGCTTCTGTCCACGTGGCTGAGCCACATCTGGGTGTTGGCAGTGCTGCTTCAGAGCAAAGTTCCAGCGTCCTGTACTTAAGAGGAGAAAAAAGCCTGAGCTGGTAGTGGGTTCAGTACCAAGATCCAGTCTGGCATCGCTCGAAGACCTTGTGGTTTCATATGTCCTCCCTGTGTTTGATTTATATGCCAGGGTCTGGGTTAGTTATCCCTTACATTTTGTTAATCCTGTGCCAGCTGGCCCAGTCTTTACTCCCTGATTCGTCACTGCAAGTTAGCTTTAGGTGCAAACATTCTTAGCTTATAATCAATTCATTTCCTCTGGCTTGACTCTCATATTTGCTTTCCATATTGGCAGCAGGAAAAAAAAATCATAAAAATTTGATATTGATTCACTGTCTGTTGACACAGTTATAGGTACCCTGTCCCCTAAATTCGGTTCTCAGGGCCAACTGAGATGTTAGAGGGAAAGTACCCACAAGGGGGCGCCCTCACTTCTGACAACTGTAAATTCTGGGGATTCAAAAAACTACTTTCAGGTTCAATGATAATGCTAGGACTCTTATAACTCATTGAAAGCAGTTATATTGACAGCTATGGTTTATTATAGGGAAAGGATAGAGATTAAAATAATCCAAGAGAAAAAAGTGCATAGTGTGTAGTCTGAGGAGTGCCTAGAGTTTCCCGTTGTCCTCCCCACGTGGAGTGAGGCCACATTATTTCTGAGCCTACTTCAATGTCTCATAGTGTGTTCCCAGTATTACCAATAGGAGGTTTACGTGTGACTTTGTGTCCAGAGTTTTTATTCTGTCTCCAGTACATAAGCACATTCCACTGCCTATCTTTTTCTCTCTCCATTTGGAGGTGGAGCTCCTGCTTCCTCAAAGCCCCTGTCCCAAATCATGTTATTGGTGTAACTTAAACAGACATTCCTATCAGGTGTGATATTCCAAGGGTTAGGTGATTATTTCTCAGAAACAGAGGACAAAGGCCAGACAACTTCTTTGGCGGGGGGTAAATTTAAATTCTCCAATACACAGTTTAACCTAAATATAAACCCAAATAAGATTTGGAACACCCACCTGCACTTAACACCTGTCATCTACTTCTTCTTTTTTTTTTTTTTTTTTTCCTGAGACAAGGTCTTGCTTTGTTGTTACAGGCGTGAGCCTTCACGTCTGGCACTGTGGTATGTGGTTCTGATTGCTGGTGGGCAAGAGTCATCACACCCAGCATTGTTGTATGTGGTTTCTGAGGATCGAATCCTGGGCCTTGTACTTGCGAGGCAGGCACTGGAACCACTGAGCTAAATCTCCAACCCTGTTATCTACTTCTTGAGCATATGACCAGAGCACATCAAGACCTACTCCGTGAACATTGTCTTAAGATCTCAAGCCTGACCAGTCACCAGAAGCAAACCAAAACATTAGAACAAGCCAAAATGAAGTCAGCACAGAAAATTTTCACAAACTGTATACAAGAAAAAGGGCAGGAAGCTTATAGCCACCAGCTCAGAAAAGGATGTAAATAAAGAACAGGTGAAAGAAAAGACAAGGCAAAATAAATTAACTTTGATGCAGCATAGCTATTTCTCTTCAGGGCTGCAAAGTCTACCTCGTAGCCAACTTTCCAAGGCCTCCGTCCTCGCCCACCTCAGGAGCTGTGAGATAACATTTATTGAGAGAAGAATTTTGACAGTCCCTTCAATCAGGAGTTAATAATTGATGATTACATATGTAGGATTTCATCCCACTCACTCAGGCTGCCACCAGCCTTCCAGGTTCAGAAGACAAGGAGGTAATGGGGAATGTGATAAGACATCAGAAATGCACTTTTCCTTCAGCAGGGAAGAGAGAACCGCTTGCAAGTTTCCTAGGAACTGCTTGTCGAGGGCAGAGTCAGAAAACAAGCATAAAGATTTGGAATGTGAGGTAAAATAAATTGGTTAATTCCTCAAGATATGTTCTTGAAACTCTATTCAAATGGAGATCAGTGATTCTAGTCCATATCTATGGGAATTTTTTTTCCCTTTGTGTTGTAGATTCCAATTTTATAAAGCACATGTTACTCCATATTATTTTCATTTATTCTTCATGACTCAAGAAGAGATCTGTGTGCTCTTCATACATGAACTAGGTCATTTGATTAGAATTTGTGCTTAATAAGACAGAAGATGAAGACATAAAGAGTAATCAGATACCAAATTAGAATACCTAGAGGTCTGGAGGACAGTCACACCTCAACTTTCCACAGCACATTTATTTGACAGTATCATTTTATGTATGTATGTATGTATCTATCTATCATCTATCTATCTATCTATCTATCTATCTATTTTTCTATTTTTTGTGGTAACAGGGATTGAACTCAGGCCCTTGTGCTTCCAAGGTAGGCATGGTACCATTTGAACTAAATCCCCAGCCTGACGGTATCATTTGAATAGAACCAACCCATCTGGGAACCAAAAATGAGCAAAATAATGTATCCTCAAATTAGTGGAAGAGTTTACATCTTTTGTGGAATATTCTATTAGTCAGAATCTGTTGATATTTAGTGTTTGCATAAATTTAATATATTTGAAGATCTGAAAAAGTGAGATCAAAAGTAGCAATGTGGGAAAGAAGATGGGACAGTGTACGTGTTAGGAGAAGAGAGGACCATTGTCACAGCCTGTGTATGAGGGTCTTCCAGAGGTGAGAATTTTTTTGGCCAGACATGGACAAGGAAGCACCAGTGAACATTAAATATGGTTACGTGAACACTGGTTGTTTAGCAGTCTTATGAGGGTTCCTTGGGGTAAGCATTTTATTTATTATTTTATGGGTGAGAAAATACATTTTTTGTGATTAACAAACTTGCTTTTGGTCATACAAGCCAGTAGATTGCTGTAATGTGAGCAAAACTCAAGACCTTTAAGTTTCCCAATTTTGTAGTTGTGGGAGAAGATACAGTGGACCATTGACTTATGAACTCAATTTGTTCTTGAAGCCTTGTTGTAACTCAGGTTGGCCAGTTGAATTCTCAGCTCCTCTACACAGCATTTAAAAACTCTCTCTTGTTCACAGGCAGATCTCAGTGTTGTTAGAGACATTGGCCCAGGACTTTTTAGTTAACCCCACACAGGAAAGGATGTTGTAATGTTCCTTCCAGTACTCTTTAAGGGTTAAATCTATATCAGACCATCTGGAAGGAGAAGTGGTTGGCATTCGGGTCACAACTCAAGACTTTGGTCAGAAGTTAAAACTAAAATTCTGATCATAACCTGAGTTGTTCGTATGTAGGTCAGTCATAACTAGGTCCTCTGTAAGTAGCTATGAATTATCTATAAGGAAGTAGCACAAGTATTGATAGGTGGCCCACTGAAAGAGTATATAACTGAATTATCTTATAAAGAATGTGTTTTAGAAACAGGTGTAGCTACAGCTGGTTTTCAAGAATAAGATTTTTTTTTTTTAAGGTTTTTTGAGACAGGGTCTCGCTTTGTGGTTCAGGCTGGCCCTGAGCTCAGCCTCAAACTCACATCACAGGAATCCTCCTGCCTCTTCCTCCCGAGTGCTGGGATTACAGGCGTGAGCCACCACGCCTGGCACTGGTATGTGGTATTGGTTGCCGCTGGGGTGAGTTTCCACACCCAGTATTGTTATGTGGTTACCGGGGATTGAACCCGGGTCCTTGCGCTTGCGAGACAGGCACCGGAACCACTGAGCTATATCCCCGGCCCCCAAGATTTTTTTTTTTTGAGTGTGCCTTATGTCAGTGGTTTTCAAAGTGCATACTGTAGACCACCTGGGAATTTTTTAGAAATACGAAACCTTGGGCCTTACCTCTCCCCTCCTGCTGGGAGTGGGTTCCAGTGACCTATACTCTGTTGAGTGTTCTCTAATTCTAATGCAGTTAGACTGCTGCTGTACGGGGATGAGAATCAGTCAAAACCTTTTCTGCCACCTTGAATTCTGCCTTGACTCCCATTTGATCCTTCCCCCTCCGTGTGAGGTAACGTCTGCTTGGTGGCTCCTGGTATTGTAGCTCTTGGTGACAGGGAGCATGTTGCACTTGGATTCTGGAGACCTGGGCTGACTGCTTGTGCCTTTTGTGTGAGGCTGTGTCACTTAGGGAAGATCAGTTGACCTCTTCTTTTTCCATCCATGAAGTAGGGTGATTACTTACCTCACAGAGTTGGTATGTACCAAAGAAAGGACTAAATAGACAGAAAGGTGTAGCAGTTGAAGGTGTTCAGTAAATTTTTGCACAGGTTACCTTGCAATTTGGGAAGTCCATCTCTGGTGCCTGAGAGAGGCTTGGGCTGTGAAAGCTACAGTATTCGTTCCCTTTATATCTTTACATAGGCCAAGACGGGAAGACGCAAATGGGGAGAAGGAGAAGGTAGAGTATTGACTATGTTAGGGGTTGCTGATGGCCATGAATAAAATCTAGTCCATGCATGCATTTGTTACATCCTGTAAGATAAGCATGGATCTTTACACTTTTAAATGGTAGAAACTTCAAAAGAAGAAATGGCACTATCTATCACGTAAAATTATATGAAATTCAAATTTTAATGTTCCTAAGTAAAAGGATATAGGAGCACAGGCTTGCTCACTTGTTCATGTCCTGTCTGCACACTCTTGTCCTGTGACATACAGGTTGAGTACTTGAGACTAGAAATATTTTGGATTTCAGGGTTTTTTTTTCCAGATTTGAGTATTTTCTTATAAATAATGAGATATGTTAAGAAAAGAAGCTAAATATAAACATGGCATTAATTTATCCTTTATATATACCTTATACATGGGAAGGTATTTTACATAAAAATACTACTTTTATCATTATTTGTTCCAGTAGTTTGTTTGCTTTGTATATGTGGTGATGGGGATTGAAGCCAGGGTGTCATATATACTTGGCAAGCACTGTGTCGGTGAGCTATAGCCCCAATTGTTAGGGAGATTTTATACGGGATTTTTAGTACTATAATCTACCACATAAAGTCAGATGTGGAATTTTTGACTTACACCATAATATTGCTGCTCAAAATGTTTTAGGTTTTGGAGCATTTCACACTTTCAGATTAGGGATGCTTGATCTCTTGCTGTGATTGAGACCAGGTGACCCACAAAACCTGAATATTTATTATCTGGCCCTTTGTAGAAAAAGCTTGTAGACCCCTGGGTAGCATGGAGAATACAGCATTCTGGAGACAAGAGGCAATGCAGAAGATGATAATAAATAGCAAACGTTTATGAGCTTTGCCAGGTGTTATACTAGGCATTTCACATTTAATTCTTATAACAACACCAAGGAAGCATGTATTATCATTATCCCCCTTCAGGTGGGCAAACAGAAATGTATAACCTGTTCAGATTCATAATGTTTATAGGCAGTGGAACCAGGACTTGAACTGAGGTATAGCTGCCTTGCCATGAGTGGTATCATTGGGCACTGTTGGTTTATGGTGCTGGTGGTTAGACTGGGAGAGATGTAGACTCCAAAATGCAATAGGCAGTCACTGGGATGGCTGAAGCGTTATGATTCTGAGCAAGGGTGTCCTGGTGAATATTCAGGAAAGGTGATTAGATTTCAGATGTATACCGGCTTACAAGAAAAAAGTAGATAAAGACCAAAGAGAAAAAGAAACATAGAAACAACCAAAAATAACATCACAACAGGTCCTCCTGGGCTTAAATCATGTTCTAGCACCAGGACAACATCACCACCCCTGGGAGAAGGACCTCACTCACTCTCCTCTCCAGGGCTGTTACTTGGCCAGGCCTGCTCAGGAGGAGCAGCCGTTCTGAACCCATGGCAGGCGTGGGGGAAGGGAATGAGAGTTAGTGAGTAGAGACCGGGCAGTGGAGAGTTCTATTGCATTTTTGTCTGTAAAACAAGAACGTCAAGGAACAATTGTTTCTTCATTCCTGTGAATGTGAGCCTTGTGTTTTCAAAGGTCAGCACCAGTGAGCACATCATGGTTTAGAGTGGGTTCCTATGGTAATCAGGCCATGGTGACTGAGGGCACTTTGTGTCAGACCACGGGGTACTGGATTGTCAGACTTCTGTGTGGCTTATGCTTATTGCCACCAGTGTAACCATTTCTGTTTTCCTCCTCTTCTTGTTTTCATTCTTTCTGCCCTGCACGTAGGTCTGGAGCCAGAGAATTCTTCAGCAGGTAGGGTTCCTCTCTCATTCGTACTGTCCTTGCTTTCCATCAGGGACCCCTGAACTAAGGGGGAGCCGGCGGATATTCCTTGTGAGTTTCAAGTTTTTCTTTTTTGTCTCGTAGATGAGTGGAGGCTCTCTTCCAGTGCTGATGCCAATGGGAATGCCCAGCCTTCTTCACTTGCTGCCAAAGGCTACAGAAGTGTGCATCCCAGTCTTCTGGCTGACAAGCCCCAGGTAGGCATGCGCCCACGGGCATGGTGGGGACCAGGAAATGGTACTTGTTCCCTGCTCTTTCAGCTTAGACCTGTGACTTCCCATTTCTCATCTGGATCGTGGAATAGCTTTCCATCAACTGCAGACAAGTTCTGCAAAGACTAAAGTTGAGGAGGGTCAGTCGTGAGCGGCAGAGGCATGGGCTGAGGTTGATGCCTACCAGGGTATCGGAAATAGGCTTGGTGCTTTCTAGGTTTGATATGTTTGTGGAAAAGTTTTGGAGGAGAAAAGTCATTTGGATTGAATAAGTAGGAAAAGATCTGAGCTTATTTTGGTAAAACTCTTTGGAATGTAATATTTAAGGACAGACTTTCTTTTATTAATTTTCTGGAGTTGGGGCTTAAAGAGTTCAAACAGCTATATTCTCACAGTTTATTATCATGGTGCTGTGACCACACCTTAAATCAAAGAGTCTAGCCCTACAGCTAGAAGTTAAAATGGCAGCGAAGCCTCATTTACATATCCCAACTCTACCTGACAACAGAAGATCCATCAAAGCTGTACAATGTGGAGTAGGAATAGTTTGTCTTGGTTCATGAACGTAATTTATTATTCAGTTTTGGAAAAGATGGTGATGTTTGTGTTTGTGCGGGCAAGATTGCTGTGGTCATTTTTGTCACTTGATGCAGAGTTTGCAAACAAAAACGGTATTTTGCCAAACACTTCTGTTTGTCAACCAAATTGTTTGCAGACAAAGGGATTCATGAACTGAGGTACCACTGTATCTTTTTTAAAGAGATAATTTTAAAGGCATGTGATATAAAGACAAATTCCTTTTAATACATTTATTTACATTAGCTTTATTGTATAGTTTGTTGTGTTCAGATCACTGGCTTAAGAAATATTGCCCTCAAGGAATTTATTTTAGCAGTTCTGGGGATTGGACCATTTTTGTACTGAGCTTCATCCCCAGCCCCTATCTAACTTTTTAAAATGTGTTGTTTCGAGACAGACTCTGACTAAGTAGAGCAAGGCTGACCTCAAACTTGTGATCCCTCTGTATTAACCTCGCAGGGTGCTGGGGTTATCATTGTGAGGTGTACCACTCTTAGCTGCTTAAGTTAAGCATCCTAAATAAGGTATTTTCTTATCTGTCACTGAACATTTTTTTTTGAGACAAGGTCTCGCTTTGTAGTTCCGGCTGGCTCTGAACTCAGTATGTAGCCCAGGTGAACTTCAAACTCACAGCAATCCTCCTGCCTCTGCCTCCCGAGTGCTGGGATTACAGTCGGGAGCCACCATGCCTAGCATTGTGGGCTCTGTAAACCTGCACCTACTGCCCTCCTTTCAAAAGGGACCCAGGTCTTCTGTGACATCATATCATCATCCCAAGTTGAAGTGCAGGCAGTTCTTGGAACTGTATAAACTGTAAACCAAATTTGTCAAGAAGTTTCATTTTTTTTGCTGATCTGCTTTTCAAAAAGTAAGTGGAATTTCCTTATTAGGCAAGCTGAGCAAGAATACAAACTGCCTGCGTGGTTCCTACAATGTTTCCAATAAAACGAAAGGTAGTTCCTTCTATCTGCCTTTTTATTTAGGACTAAAAGTCACATAACAGGAAGTCCTTTGGCTCTGAGTGGACTGTGAGCACTCTTGGGAAGCGGCCCTTGTGCAGGTTCAGAAGCCTGGAGAGGCTCATGCCTGATGTAATGGAGCCCTGCCACCATATATGGCCACAGCCAAATTAAGTTAAAAACTCACTACCGATTTCTGTCTTTGGACAAGAAGAAATCACATGCAAGATACTTTAGCCCAAAGTGAAACCAAATCAAAGAGATCTTTTTCTTAACTCTCAACAGCCATTATCAGCTGACCTGGCAGTCCCCTTGGTGCATGCCAGTCCAAATGTTTTGTTTTGGGAGGGCATCATCTAGACTGTCAGCATACCTCAAGCTCCATTACAAGTTGATGACCGAGTGAGTTCCTCTGAAAGGTTTTGTTCTTGCTGTGTACCAGAGAGGGCCTGTCCAGTTTGTGCTTTTGACTGGCCTCCATGGCCATGTCCTCCTGCTACCGTCTTGGACATACTGAGAAAAGGGCAGGCACTGAGTTAATGGAGTATATCCAGATAATCCACTCAGGTTTTCTGTAACTTAAAAACTGAGTTATAACCTAAAGGATAAGTTTTAGGAAAATCTAAAAGATAGGTTATTTAGTTTTGGGGGGTTGATATTCTAATCCAAACTCATAAATTAAAAAAAAATCATCACCTATTTATACTCTCTTGCATGCTCCCCCATTTCCACATGTACTGTACAAAATACAGAAATGAAACACAGAACAGCCCTGAGAGAGACTCACACCCTTGTACTAGTTTTTATCAAAACTAATTATAGCTGTTAACCAAGCACTAATATCCTTTACCTGTGCAGTTTGGAGGAGGGTTCTGGGTATGTTCAAGTGCTGGATTATCTGTGAAGATAGGAGCTAGTGAAGAATGTCTAGGAGCACGAGCTATCTTCATCTCATAGTTTCATACCCCTGTGGCTGCATATTGGCAGAAGAACTTAGCATGTAGAGTCACCGCTTCCTGGCTCATGGCCCCATGGAGCCCCATGGAAGAGGGGTGTGAAGGGAAGAGTTGTCAACTATCGCTCTGTAACTCTGGACCTATACTCAGAGCTTTAAGCTTAAGCTATAATTCTGAGGTTGATCATCTTCCTCTGAATAGATTCTCTGTGGACAGTGGTGGGTCGACTTGAGGTAGAGCTAGAATTCGATGTACCAGGCATATATAATCCCATAAGCCAAAATATGAGCACATGGGGCCCTTTTTTCTGTGTACATCAGAAATGAGAGACAGTGAACTATGTGCTTCTAATTTCGCGCCTAACTTTGGCCTCTTCTTAAAAAATTAAAAAAAAATTTTTTTTTGATACAGGGTCTTGCTTTGTAGTTCAGGCTGCTCTTGAGCTTGCCATGTAGACCAGGCAAGCCTTGAACTTACAGCAATCCCCCTGCCTCAGCCTCCCAAGTGCTGGCATTATAGGCGTGAGACACCATGTCCAGCATTGTGGTAGGTGGTACCAATTACAGGTGGATGTAACTTACCATGCCCACCATTGTATGGGTTTGAACCCAGGCCCTTGCATTTGCAAGGCAGGTGCTGGAACCACTGAGCTAAATCCCTGGACCCTCACATTTTTTTTTCCTTTTTGATAGAGGTAGTGGTGGTTATAGTGAAGGAACACAGGGTACAGTAGGCAAGCACTCCACCGATGAGCTGCATCCTTAACCCCTTTGTTTTAATAGTTTTTTTTTTTATCAGATTCTTTGTCCAAAGAAAAGATCACATGTGCATCAAAGTCCTTAGTGTTCTCTTCTTGGTGAGTTTAACTTTATTATGCTTGTGGAATTGAGAGCTAAACCTTAGTGACTCAATATAGGTGTCTGCTTCCAGCAAACAAACAAACAAACAAACAGTATTGTTATTCTAGCTCTTCTTTTCCTAAGGGAAAAGATGGATGGCACTCAAAAAGAGGCTAATGAACTTCAGCTTTTAAAGCTGAAGTTTTAAAAGCCTCGAGGAAGTGTGATTTGAAAGAATTGGGGCTTTGAGGATTGCTTCCCTGGCATTGGGTTCTATGGGCAGCCGTGAGTCAGGAGGTCCCCGAAATTGCAGCTAAGCAAGACTTGGTGTTGGAGCTAACGTAACTTGTTTTGGGCTGGCTCAGCCTGCCGGGGTGAGAGTCAGACGAGCCTCTCCAGGTGAGTTGGAGCCAGTCCTTGGCTTTTCTCGGAGGCAAACTGTGGGCACCAGGAGGAGACCAGCCTGAAGATTTGCTTTAAATGTGCCAAGAGTTTTTTTGTCTTCAGATTGTATTATGCTGTTGTTTCTAACGGTCATCCTTCTTTCTATCTCCCTTTCTCTTTCCTTTATTCCTTGTTTTAATATCATGTCTTAAAACTACTACTAAAGGTTTTCTGCCCACGGACTCCTCTCCTTCCAGAGGGGCGCTTTGCATGGCAGTCCCCCACTGTCTGGAGTACTCATAAAGACTCCCTATACATGAGCTCACCAAAGCCTTACATCCCACCCAGTGTCCTCAGCCAGCAAAACCCTTCACAGCCACAGCCCACCTGTGTTCCCCTGACAGCTACGTCAGCTCCCAAAGATTCTGGTCCTTTGCTTCTGGTTTCCACATTCCCCAATGCTTTATCCCAACTCCAGCGCCACTCTGCAGCCATGACGTTAATTCCCAGTCAGGATGTGAGCTCTAACCCATGTCACGAGGCCGTTGGGAATAAAAAGATCAGCAGCTTATATGTACCTTGTTTATCCAATAACATTCGCCGGGCCGCATTGGAAATCTCCTCTCGTGTTGCATGTGACTCGGCCAAAGACACTCCCTCAGAGGCTGCAGGCACTCGGACACCAGCTCCCAGCCTTGTTCCCCGCACAGCCAGCACGGGGGAACCGGCCCCTGCTCCTCCTCCTGACCCTTCCAAGCTATTCTTTGATATCCATAAAGATGCTGGTAACTGTGGCGAGAGTCCTTCCCTGGGGACTTGGGCTTCATTTCCAGACGCAGTGAGACCACCTGTGCTAGGCCCTCCGGTTACTTCTGAGCCTGAAAACCGGAAGAGCAGAGAAATTTACCTTTTGCAGCCAACTTGTCCAGCCAAGGCAAGAAATTAGGAATGTTTGTGTGTCTTCTATCTACACTGTCTCTTTCGAAACTGACATGAGCAGCTAATACATTCTCTGGACTTCCGTACCCTCCCTTCCCTCATTAATACTGCTGTGGCTTGACTCTGAGTTCTCCTCTCTAAACACAGACCTCTTCTGTCTCTTTCTGTTTTCTGTAAATGCGCCGGAACATGGAATCTATAGACTAATAATGTGGTGAGATAATGGAGTGTTTCTATTTTATATCCAGTTGCCAAAGAAATCGTATTTACTCCAAGCTCTCAGATTCTACAGCGGTTTTGTGGAGTTAAACACAGCCTGCCTGGCTGTTGTCTCCTTTCTCTCTCTTGAAGTGTTAAAAGAATTCAAAAATAGAAGGATGAAAAGTAAACTTGGACGGAGCTCCCTCTGTGTCATGGAGTGTCAGGAGGCCAGCTGGCCAGCACCAACTGTCCCCTGCACTCTGAGGAAAGGGCACCGATTAAATATTTCTCAGAGTGCATCACTGCATGTCCACGCTCAACTGTTTAACTGTGGAATTCCTTTGTCCCTGCTGTACCCCTTTACGTAACGACCCCCTTATTTCCCACAGGATGCCACTTCCTCCAGCCCAGCTCAGCCTGAGGTAATAGTTGTCCCTCTCTACCTGGTTAATACTGACAGAGGGCAAGAAGGCACTGCCAGACCTCCAGCATCTCTGGAGCCACTTGGCTGCGTCCACACTCCCCTGGTGACCACCCCTGCTGCCTCACCTCTGGCCTTCCCGACTCTAGATGATTTCATTCCCCCTCATCTGCAGAGGCGGCCCCAGCACAGCCGGCCAGCCAGTGCTTGCGGCTCCCTTACCCCTGTTAGCCAGACACCACCATCCTTCTCACCACCACCTCCGCTGGTCCCTCCTATACCGGAGGGCCTTCACAGCGTCTCCGAGCCTGACCTCACGGGAGCTGTTTCAAGTACCGTAAGCTTGCCGGACTTCCCTCCTCACAGCCTTCCTGAATGTCTGCTCCTGGCAGTAAATCCCTCTTTCTCACCGAAGCACTAAATTCTGAGGAAAGTGTTGGCTGTTGCTGTGCTTGTGTGATGACTGGGCTTGCGTCTGCTGTCCCTAGAGTGCATGCTTCCCTTGTGTATCCCATGGGTCACCTGTGGCTACTCACAAGTCTCTGAGGGCTTCTTTGTCCTGTTGGGTATGCATCTCTTCCTGAAAGAGCTTTGTCCTCCCTCTGAGAAGACATCTGTGGCCTTTGTCTAGTCTTGCTCTTCTCAGGCCAGACAGATGCAATATTAAGAGCTGAGATAAGCTACAGATTCCTGTGGGGAACGCTGGTGCAGGTGTGGTGCTGCAGAACAGTGCGCCAGAGAGCAGAGGGCTCGGAGGGAAAGACGAGCTCCTCAGTTCATTTTGTGAATCAACATACTCCCTTTTGTAACAGAAGTCATACAGTGAGAGCAAAAGGCGGAAGTTAGATTTAATTGGGCATGTGGACTTGAAAACCTTGTGCAAATGTTAGGAGTTCCTCAAAAGGCAGACAGACATGAGAGCCTCTGAGGAGGAGGCTCCTGGGCCTTTGTGGCACAGCAGTGCACCAGTGGTCCGTGGCTGTGGGGAGTTAAAGGGCCCTGACGCCTCATGTCCCACGCTGTGGGAGAAGGCTGAGTCCCTCCACAGATGGAACAGCCCAGCCACTTTGGCGAAGAGGCTGACCCAAGGTATTTGGGTTTCCTTTTTCCTTATGAACCTGGGAATTGAAAGAATCTGAAGAGCCTCCGTGTGAGTCCTGTGTATGGACTGCTCGTGGAGTTCTGGGGCTCAGTGGGACTGAGTATTGGCACTGAGAAAGTGGCCAGTAAACATGAGCCGTGTTGCTGAGGGCTTGCCCTAGAAAGTGAAGCACCAGAAGCACTCTGCAGCGGTGTGCCTGGCCCCACAGGTGAGTCTGTGAACAAGTCAGACCCGGTGTTTTCAAATCGACTTTAGGGTGAGTGTGACAGTGCTAAGTGCACGCCTGAGGAGCAGGGAGGTCCGGTTTATACTCCTAGACTTTCTGCCAGAGTAGGTTAGTGGAGAGGCCTAGGATTCTCACCTGGTCTCAGGCTTCTCAGCGGGACCCATGCTGGGGCCCCACAACCTGCATTTGGAAAGACAGTGAGCTTGGGAGTTATGGATTTGGCTGATAGAACTAAACAATAGTGACATCCTCACTGTGTGAAGAGGTATACCCACACAGCTGGCCTAAATGGCTCGTTAAGCTAAAGCCTGTCATCCTGAAAGCAGTAAGGAAGTTTCTTATTTGGCTTATTAGAGAGATGATAATGAGTCGTCAGGCATGCCGAAGCTGGGAATGACTGTTACATCCTGGCTGAGGCCTCTTCAAATCTCTAGATGCAGCACTGTGTAGTTGGGCCAGGACCAGGCCAGACATGACCCAAAGCCTTCTATATCCCAGTTACTTTGAGCTTGATAGCTCAGCTTCTGTTGGAGAAGAGGGCTAGCTTGTTCCCTTATGTCTCTGCCACTCTCCAAGCTAAACTTTGAGGTGAATTTGAAAGCCACTTTGGTTTGGGGGATTGCAGCATCTTGCCTTAGGCACAAAATGGGTTTTTCTAGAGTAGCAAATAATGTGAGTCTTATTTTTAGTGCATTTATGTACCATAGTAAGTAATTTTGTGTGAGTCTGTAATTTATCTTTTACGTAGCTCTATGTTTTCATAGTGAATGTATTTCAGATATGCCGGGACATAATGGTTGGGACAGTGTCCTTACTATCTCAACCCTGACTAATCAGCCTGATGTAGACTTTCCAGAAGTTGGCCTGATAAATTCTGGTTTGGCCCTAGGTAACAGTAAAAGGTGAGAAAAGAAACTGCTTAGATTCCTCCTCTGAATAGAATATTTAAGAAGAGCAAGGGTCCAGTGGATGGTGTCCAAGCAATGGACAATACCTAGTACCTGTTCCATCTGTAGCTGTTTGGGACTAAAAGTCACATTGATTCATCCAAGTGTTAAAATATGTTTTTGGCCAATAGTTGTCTGTGTAATGTTCAGAAATAGGATACAGAGTAAAATTTGTTAAATGGACCATGTTTATATGCTCTACCCAGACATCATGTTGGGCACGGATGCTTTCAAGAGCTGTGTGCCTTATATTTTGTCTCCTGGGAGCATTTTGGTAGTGTTTTAAATATATCATGGAGATAAATTAGGAAAAGTGTAAATATTTCCTACACTGTAGATGGAGGAGTTGAGAAGACACTTGATAACAAGATCATACTGTGTCTCTCAGATCCTGGAAAATGTTTTATTCACTGCTGCCATTCCTTCCTATCAGCAGCTCTGAGAACTTTCAGAAGAAAGAGCCTGAGGCAGTGTGGTCTTAAAGTCCTCAATGTGGCGGGAACTGTCACAGGTGCTGATGCTCACATTCACTCTGAGTCCAGTGAGCATGTGTTCTCTGGCTGTGATTGTTAGGTCAGACATGATCTTTTTTTTTTTTTTTTTTTAAAGACAGGGTCTTGCTTTGTAGTTCAAACTGGACCTGAACTCACTGTGTAGCCTAGGCAAGCCCCAAACTCATAGAACTCACAGCAGTCCTCCTGCGTCTGCCTCCCAAGTGCTGAGATTACAGGCATGAGCCACCACACCTGGCACTGTGATATGTGGTTAATGGGAATTGAACTTTGGACCTTGCATCTTGGCAGGCAGATGCTGGAACCGCTCAGCCAAATTCCTCACCCCAGACCTGCTCCTGCTGTAGATGGCTCATGGTATTTACTGAGTATCTGCTTTGTGTAGGACATTATGCTGGGTGGTGGCAGGAGGAAGGGGAAGGCATGGCCCTTGTCCAGCAGGTGTGCACACAGTAGTTGATCTCTGATTGAACCTAATAATCATGTCAAGAAATTTATGAAAATCTTATTCTTAAAGCCATTTAAGGATCCCATCTGGGCTTTGAGATTTGTTAGTTCTAAACTAGAAACTGTGCAACATGTATAGATATGCTGGAGGAAAGTGTCTATATGGCCTTACTACATTTCAGGATCCTGTTTTCACTTGTCCCCAACTTGGAGATTATTCTACTTATATTAATAATTTTATTGCTATCTCTGTTCGAGAGCATAGGTTTTTAAAGTCAGGATTCTCACACATCTTTACCTAGGTTTCTATTACTGTAATATTAGAGTAGAGAGTGTCACAGCATGGTGGGAAAATATTCAGATGTCAGAGGCCAGCATTAGTGGAATTGCTCAGTGCTTTTGATTCTAAGAGCAGCTTTTTGAGAGGACCATTACTTTTCCTGTTCTTGTATCATAGGCTTCTTGTCTCACGTTTCTCAACACAGTGTACTAAACTTCTGGCTCCCATTCTTGGCTCCCATTTGGAGTTGCATGAGTTTTGCATGTTATTCTACTTTTATTTGAATTTGCTTTTTCAGTAACTGGATTGGCCCTCAACTACTACCAGGTGAAAATAATAAATGGTGCTGCTGAGACTGTCAGTGATATTTAATTTCCCTTTCTATCCCCTTACTAATCCAAACAGAGAATAAGCATTCCAGATTAAACTTCTAACTGGAATTAATAATGAAATGTTTCCTTGACTCCATTTCTGTTTATAATCAAAATCTTTGTAAAGTTTTATGTTTCTCTTTAAAAAGCATTGACTGAATTTCTGGCATTTACAGGTAGTTACGATATTTATTTTCTTTTCAGGGTTCCAGTCCTCTACTAAATGAAGTTTCTTCTTCCCATATTGCAACTGATTCCCAAGCCTTTCCACCAGCCAGCAAGCTGTCCTCTGCCTACCCTTCCACCACGATTGTGAACCCCACCATTGTGCTCTTGCAGCATAATCGAGGTAAGGAGCCCTCCAGGTGTGCCCTCTCCCAGGTCCCGGGGTCAACCCAGCTATTCCTTGATGTCTGGGGCAAGACTTCTGTCATGTAGCAGAAATTTTCACAAAGCAAGTCCCAGGCTCTCTGTCCCTGTTTGCTTAATTCCATGATTCCTAAGGCTGATTCCAGCAGGCAGATAGAGGCTACTAACTTGAAATGGTATCAAGTGTCTGTAGAAGTTACCTGGAATAGTGTCATGCCCCTCATCTTGGGTATTAATGGTTGGTTATCTTTAGATAGTAATACCAAAATAAGAAAAAAATCTGTGTCTCTAAATTCCTTATGTGAAGCTCTTAATTCCTCTAGTGAAGTTTTGCTTAGAAAATCTAGGGTTTTGGGAGGTTTGTTTATAAACAGAGTCTTACTATGCAGTTCAGGCTGGTCTTGAATTCATTATATGTCCAAGGCTAGCCTCAAACTCACAGCGAACCTCCTGCCTTAGCCTTAGACATGTGCCACTATAAGTTGGCTGTGAATTTAGGTTTTTAAATCACTGTCATGATTTAAATCTTTGACATGATACATTTCTAGGAAGAATAATTTTGAGTACCAAATTTAATCAAAGAAAACGTATTGGATACAAAAAAAATTTCTAAAATACCAAACATGCTTTTGTGCCTCTAAAACAGGCTTCCTGAATTCCTTGGTAGTAACTTGGCCCTCTCCTCCCAGAGGTCACTGCTTTAGACTGTTGTGCAGCGTTGTCATTCAGGACTGAGGTTCGTGTGGGTGTTGGGTTCTACACCAGGCAGTCCGGCAGCTCTGCTTAGAGTGTTGGTGTTTCGTTTGCATAGTTTCTCTGACTGTTCTGGTTGGCCCTTGAGGTTTGAGTTATTAATTATACATAGTGACCCTTCCGCTTTAAAATCCCAGATGATGAGTCTGGAGCCCAAGTTGTCCTTTTTGGAATTGGAGGAATATACTTTCATTTTATAAACTTTCTGTGCAGCATGAAATGGAAAGTTTTCAGGCTGTCTTCCAATGTAGGAGAGGGCTTTTTAGTATGAATTTCAAAGAACAGTATAGATAGACTTGCTCTGTGCGGCTCCAGACTGACTCCCTTTTGCCTGCTTCTTCATTTCCTCCCCTTCCTCGCCCCGCCCTCCCATCGGCTTGGATGAGAATTAGACTGGAGTCTATTTTTAATTGTTGTTCATACCAAATAGTCTTCTGTTTCCTGTGTCTCACTTGAAAAGTAGATGAATAAAACATTTTCTCTCACTTAAAATATTCCCACTCAAATCTTAAACAGTCGTTTCAGTGGTTTTATTTTTCACATCATATGTGGCTTTCATATTCATTTTTCCTCATGAGTCTATGTACTTCAAAAGAGAAAAGGGTCCCAGCCTGGGCACTGAACATTGTGCAAGCCCTTTTTCCTTTCATCTGTGCCACCCCTTTACTGGCAGTAGCTCTCCTTGCCCAGAAAGTGTCTGTGATGCAGGACAAAGTGGGATTTTGGTTCTCTATGAACTTCTTTATGACTCACTGGAGAAAAATCTAGTCAAGCAAGTTAGTTCCCAGAAGGAAAGGCCATTTCTTTAAAAGTGGGATTTATTCTCAAAGCAACTCACTTCTTGGGAAATGCCAGTGTCAGCTGCTTTTGCCAAGTGCCTCTGATGACACCTACTGAGATGTCTTTGGATACAGATAGGCTTGCAGTTTTCTCTTTGCTTCTTTCTTGAACAAATGGATCCCTATAATTGACCCAGATACCTTTGATTCTTGCTTTCTCTTCTGGCCAAGTCCTGCTCTTGGGTTTAAAACTCATAATTGTACAGCATGAAAGACACATATTCTGAACGGCTAGGGATTTAGCTTAGTGATTCTGGTGCCTGCCTTGCAAATGTAAAGTCATGAATTCATTCCCTGGTACAAAAAAGAAGAAGAAGAAAAAGAGAAAGACTAACATCTTTCAGAAAAGGACACAAATAATGATACAGTTTTTAAAAAAATTAAATGGTACTTCCTATAGTGAGTAAAACCATGTTGACTAGCAGGTGGGGCAGGAAGAATAAAAAAGAATGGGAAACCTGGCCAGCCCAGCTCTGTATTACTAATCATAAGTGGGGTGAAGGTCAAGTGTTTTTGGCGCTGCTTTGAAAATTACCCAACTGACAACTTTGCCAGAAATTCAAACAGTACCCATAAGGACTGTGTAACTATTGCACAGTCTCCCAGTGAAAACTTTCCTCTAGTTTTGGAATTCTACTTTGGTCATTCTTTTAGATGAACCCAGGGCGTGCGTGATATGACAATAGTTCCATCTTTCCAGACACCCTTCCCCTACTAGGAACAGAGGGCATTGAGCCTCTGTGAGCGCTGATGGTTGTTAGCAACCCAGTCCTTTTCCCTTCCTTCCTGAATTTTCATATCACATATATTGGAAAGTAAGTTACTTGCCATCAGGCTAGGAAGGAGGATTTGAATGAAGAGACCCTCAGGACGAACAGCAGTTCATGTGTCCTTTTGCTCAAGGCTTCTCAGTATTTATTGTGCTTTGGACCCAGGAAGTCTTGTTGACTTGCAGTTTCAGGAGCTCCAAGGAGGGGAAGAGGTTAAGCGTCAGTATTTCCAGAAAGCTTGCTAGCATGCTAGTGCTTCTGGCCATGGGCCACATTGGAGAGCAAGAGTTTAGATTCTCAGATGTATCTGTAGGCATATGAAATAGTCTAGGGTTACCCTATTGTGGATAACTTCTCCCTTTGCAGTGTAATACCACTGAAAAGCAGCTACTACTGTGTGTGTGTGAGACATCCTGTAAAAGATAGGCCCTTTCACACCCCAGTCTTTCAAATCACATGCCTTTACTTCTGTTGGCTGGGTGGGCCCTGCCACCGTCTTCTAGAAGAGAGTTTGCCAATTGTATATTCCGTAAGATTCTACTGAATACCTTGCAGTGACAGACAAGGAAACTGAGATGAAGATGTTACATCATTGGCCCTTGTTACCTGGTAGCTTGTTGGTAGAGCCCTCGCCAAGTGCTCCGCTGCTTGTCCAGGGCAAACCCACCCACACAGCAGAAGTGGACACATCACTTCCGCCAGCCTCATGCACCCTCTGCTCTGTTTACTTCTTGTTCACACTGACTCTAGCTGGAGGATGGGAAGGTGGCCAAGAGGGATGGTGACAGCACCCAGGGGCTGGCAAATGTTCTATTTTTATCGAAGTGGCTGCTTTATATTTAGCAGCTGTGGAAGGTAAAGGTCATTTTTGTGTTTATCAAATATGAAGTACACACAGGACTCTCCAAAGGCAGTGTTGGCTCCCTTTGAGTGATTGCCCAGAAAGATGAGAAACCAATAAACCCTCAGTGTTGAGGACAGCTTGGTCACCATGCTGGAAAGAACCCTGGACTAGTTGCTGGGGATCTAGGTTGCAGACTGAGATAATTTGCATGCTTTCTGGGTAATTTGAACACCTTGTTGGTCTCATGGCAAATGGTGACTGGATTTCTCATGGACTCAGACCCAGCCAGAGTGTCACAAGAAACTAAGGCAGTACAATGAAAGAAATAATCCTACCTGACTGCTAGGGTTTTTGCCAAGGTTTCGGGTGTTACAGATAAGATCTCTTAAAGCAGAGGCTGCCATTTAGCAAGCTGTCAGGATGTAGTAGCTGCCACAATTATGGTTCTAATGACGTTTCCCTCGAAGTTACAAGCCTGGCATTATAGGAAGTCCAGAGGAGTTGGGAGGGTCTCCTTCAGGGATGAGATCATCCTGAGGCAAAATGTAAACTGCTAGAAAACAGGGGCAGGACCAAGTCCTGGTGCAGACCATGGGGGGTGGAGCGTGGAGGGGGACTGAGAGACACATCACTGCCGAACTCTGCTGAGGCTACTTATTTTAGTATCTTAGCCCAAAATCTAGGACCTCACTACAGTAGTTATGCCAGGACTTTTTGTCTTGCTATTTATTATTTAAGTCTCACATATATTCTATCTTCTTTTCTTTTATCATAGAACAGCAAAAACGACTCAGTAGCCTTTCAGGTAAGTGAGCAGCATACTTATTTATACATTAACTCTTGTTTCTGCTAAAGCTGGATTTCAGTCACCAGCTGATGTTCAGTCAGCACAGACTTCTGAGCTCCTGTATGTGTTGGCATCTATGTTTATTGCTGGGTCAAAATGATGATGAAAACAGATATAGTTTGCGCCCTCTGGAGCTCGCTTTTGGGGCTTGTAAACCAAAATAGTATTTGTGTCCCATGGAACTGTGATGAGTGCCTCGATGGTGAGAGCCAGATGGTGGACAGAGACAGAGGGCTCTGTTTCAGACAGTGGTCAGCGCAGACCTTTGAAGAGGTTACTTCTTTTGTCACTTCAATGTCCCTCCTAGGAGATGAGAAGTTGGGTTGGGAAACACGGGCAAGTTTGTTTTGGGTGGCAAGCTCAGGTGGCAGTAGATAACCCTGGGAAGGTATATCTGGGCGAACTCTTCCTATCAGCAGTGCCTGCACCTCCTTCTTGAGTTGGAGCTGGTATCAGGATCTCCTGGAGATCTTGTCAAAGCTCAAGATTCTTGGGCCTTGCCTCCAGAGAGTCAAGTTTGATGAGTGCTAAAGAGAATTTGCATTTTTAACCAGCTTCTGGTGGTCTTAATCCCATTCTGTCAGTAGCAGGACTCCGGGTAAAGGTGGATTATCAAGGCCCATGGTGGTGAGGAGCGAAAGCGGTACAATCGGATATCAGGGCTCATTCCCTAAGGAGGTGCATGGGTTGCCACAGTGTCAGGGTGGGGAGGGTGCAACTGTGCTGGCTGAATTTTTTAGAAATCTCAGATTCGGAGTCATAGCCATTTTCTGTAGCCCTTTTACTTGAAGATCAAAGGAGATTCTGCTTATAGACAACTGAGCGCTGGAGCTTGGCACTTGCTAGGTCCTGGCTGGATTTGAATTATTGTTAATACCAGCCAGGCCTGGGGATTCACCACTCATTTTATTGACCACCTCCTTTGTTTCAGGCACAGAGCCTGGCTCTGGGAATGCGTCAGAGAGCTGTGCTGCCTACAGTTAGCTAATGGCATGGTGTGATGTTTTGTCACCTTTCTTTGGTCATGTACGTCTTGGGATAATCTCTTTTTTTTTTTTTTTTTTTTTTTAAGGTTTTTTTGAGACAGGGTCTCGCTTTGTGGTTCAAACTCACATCACAGCAATCCTCCTGCCTCTGCCTCCCGAGTGCTGGGATTACAGGCGTGAGCCACCACACCCGGCACTGTGGTATGTGGTACTGATTGCTGCTGGGCGTGAGTCTCCACACCCAGTATAAGTATGTGGTTACCGGGGATCGAACCCGGGTCCCTGCGCTTGCAAGACAGGCGCCGGAACCACTGAGCTAACTCCCCGGCCCCGTCTTGGGATAATCTCAATCAATAGATTCATTCTCCAGAAAAGCCATATGTAAAGTAAACACATATACATGAGTTCCATGGTTTGGCAAATACTCATGAACTTCACAGTTAGGGGCCCTAATCTGACAAATAACTGAAGCTGCTATTTTCTGAGCAGCTGCTATGTGATTTCTGCATGACTTTTTCCCTCTGCTGTTCTTGTGATTTGTACAGAGCCTGGGTAGGGAGGACACGGGGACACTCTCTAGGCTTTATCGGACTTGGCCGCAGGACCAGCACAGGCTGTGGTTGAGTTCAAGGTGCCCTCACTGCCTTCCCTGAGCTGCCACACGACAATGCACTTCATTCCCTGGCCCCAGCCCGGGTTGCTGAGAACAGTATCTGTGGGGAAGAAAGAAGTAAAAAGTGGCTCCCACAGGATCCTTTCTGTCTGCGATTTTAAAAGAATAGTGGCCTGGATGGAAACATTAACTAGCTACACATTGGGAGAACCAGAGTCAGTCCTGGCTTTCCCTTCTCAGAGCTCTTTGTTGCTGGAGAAGTGACTTTACCTCTTTGCCTTCAATTTCCTCCTACAGGAAATAGGGATGATAATCTCTGCCTCTGTCTGGAGAGGCTGTTAAGTGTGACAGAAGTGGGAGGATCCTTTGTACATTGGAAAGGGCCCTATTCATGTGAGGGCTTCTCCATGTTGGCAGGCTCCGCTCTAAATCTAGCCTGATGCTATCACCTTCCTTGGGTTTTGGGACAAATCTACACATGATGTTTGATAGAGTGGGACGTAGAGCAAGTGCTCACTAAATTATTAGCTTTTTTGTTTAAATGGGAGTAACGTTTGTTCAGGAGCTCCCGAAAGAGGGAGACCTGGCTGCCCTGGCACTTCCCAGCCTCTGTGCTGTGGAGCAAATGAGGCTCACATGGAGATGGGACTGAAGGACCCCCAGCCTCCCTCCCTGTAGCAGAGCCGCCTTGAGTCTCCGTGAGTCTTGATGCTCAAGAGAGTCATATGGAATGGAAGGTCACAGCCTCTTAGAAGACTGGGGAGACTTGGAAGGTGGGAAAGCAAGCCAAGGGTGGGATGGAGTCTCAGGCGTAGAGAAGTCGACTTCTTCTCTAGGGAAATACGAACATTACTGCCATCCTCAGTCACAAAGCTTTGTGGGTAAAGAAAGTTTGTCTCACCTCCCACAATCGGAGGCCTTTTCTGAGGTTGTCAGCATCATCATTTATTTAATGGTCCAAGACAGTCTTTTTAAAAAGCACAGAAAGAAATGCCCTATTGTATGCAAAGCTTTCATTGTAACATGGATGTCAAAAGGTGGTTTGTTACCTCCATGTGACAATTGTTACTCTGGCTTTGGATTTGCATTTTATAAAGTAATAACTTTTACTCTGTGTCTGTAGTTTATTCCTCCATACATCAAAACCCACTCAGTCAGAAATCACCTGATAACAGGCTTTGAAAGTAAAATCATTCGGGGGCCAATTTGTATAGATCAGAAGGACTCTGGCAAATCCATAAACCATTAGCCTGAGTCTTACAGTTAAATGATTATTGTTAGAGCCATCAGCCCTAACAATATATTTTTAAAAAAATAGAATTGTGGGTCTCAGTGCCCTTGAGAATTCACATCTGTGGTCCCGTCATGTCACAGTTTGAGTGTAATGAGCACCTTCCTGTCCCAGGCAAAGTAGAGCTCGGAGCCAGCGCGCCTGCCCCTTCTTGGTCTCACTCAGGAAAGATTTTCCAGGTGGCAGAAGAGTTCTCTGAGAGCATGTCCTCATGTTGGAATTTCTAGGAACTTGAGAACTTATCCTATACGGCCAGCCTGATCTCAAACCTTGAAACTATACGTTGTTGAAGCCAGGAGTCAGGTTTGCTGAAACACCCACGAAGCTGCACACAGAACAGTTAGAAATCTGCCCTCGTAGGTGGAGCATAAGGTTTGGAAGTTTGTCTGAAATGAGGGCAAGAACCATGTTGTTGGGAAGACTGAAGGTAGCAAAACCTGAGCATGCGGACCTCGCCGCTCCCTGACTTACCCAGCCTTCCTTCCACACCGGACATGGCCACAACTTTGCATGGACTCTCAGAGTCTTTTTTTTTTCTTGGCCAAAGAATATGGTACCTCAGTTCACAAACTTAGAATTCTTTCCATTATTCTGCTCGTAAACCCAATTAGAGGAGAAAAGAATCGAATTTCCCTGTAAAGTCACTATTGAACCTAACCATAGAATTTGATTTGATTCTTGTCCAGTTTGGTTTTGACCAGAATTGTGGAAAGAACCAGGTTCATGAAGGGGGGTGTCACTTGTGTAGCCCCCAGCCTGCACTCTGCACTCTCTTCCATCAGTGAGAACCATTTGCCAGCAGAGCCCAAGTCCTTTATTCTCTCCTCGTGGGCTTAATTACAACACTTCGGGCTCCCAGGCTCAAGCCTTTTTGACCTCTCTAGTTACCTGAAATATGCTTTCCTCTGTGCTGAATTCACTGCTTATTTTCTCCTTATACTTCTGTCCTCTTTCCTGCTCTCTGACACCTGTCCTCCTGAAACTATTTGTTCTGAGTGTTCCTGTGACTTTCCTCTTGCCTTTCTCATACCTCCTCTTCTGCTTCCATTTTTGGGCTGGTGTTTCTTTTTTTGACATGTTCCACCACCCACATCTTGGAATTCTGTCTTGTCTGCTGTCATGGTACCTTGGGGTACTTCCTGGTTGCTCTCCTAATCCTTTGGACAACTCCTATGTCTCTTTGCAAACTGTTTTGCTTTTTAGACTGCATCTGTAGCACCCCTCAGTGCATGACTTCCGCTGCCTTCTGTTCTCACCTCCCTCCACCCCTGAATCCAGACACGGCCTTCACATTAGCCCTCACTTTTGTGCTGAACACCCCCAAACCATGCTCTTTCTGAAGCATCTCAAGTGGACTCCTTCCATATTTCTCCTGGGGTCTCTGGGTGTTTCTGCTGGGGTTTCATTGTCTTCTCAAAGTTACTGTGGTCCGATAGGAAATAGCTACTCAGTTCACCAGCTCAGATCCCATTGCTGATCAGTGTGTTTTACGCCAAGCTCCGAGACTGGAAACCTTTGAGGAAGGTGATTCAGAGAGTAGTCAGGTGGATACTAGGCCCTGCCCCAGGTTGGCCGTGTGCTGGCTGCATGACTTTAAGCAAGGTATTTTAGCTTCTCTATGTGTTTGTCCGTTTAACTATTTTAAAAAATGGAAGAGTAATAATAGTTGTTCCTCAGGAAGTGGTTGGGAAGATGAAGTGAGACAATCTGTTTGGAGAGTTTAGTGCAATGCCCAGTGCACAGCATTTCCTCCTCTGGTTCCTCTGTCAGCACCTCTGCTTCCTATTCGTCTGGTTGATTTCTCAGGCAAATGGCCCCAAACCTAAATTTCTTAGCTGAGTTAGATGCTGACTCCTCTTCAGACCTTATCTGCTTACATTCTCATTGTTGGCTCATTAACGCTTACTACCCACTAGAATATAATCCTCAAGTCCAAGAAGTCCAAGATATTCACCCTTGGGCCCCCAGGAGGGCGAAATTCAGAGCACCAGACAGGTGCTTAACCTGTGCCTCTCCAATAAATGAATGGTGTGGCTTGAAATAACAGAGTATAATAAATAATTCCATAAGCTGCAGGCCTCCCTGTATGTTTATTAGCTCTCTATAACTTATGTTGAACCAAATTAAATAAACTAAAAGGAGCACCTAGCCCTGTATAGTTTTCTTGGTACTTTGGGTTAAGTTATCTTAATAAATTCTATTATAACAATGCTATGACCTTCCCAATGGAGAAAATTGAGCCACAGAAAAGTTATGTGACTTCCCTAGGATGAAACACAAACTTTTCAGTAATTTTTTAGCTACCTCTTCGTAGTCCTTCCTGCTCCTTTTTTTTAAGACAAGGTCTCTCAATTTTTGTAGTTAAGGCTGACCCTGAGCTCACTTTCTAGCCCAGGCAAGCCTCGAATTCACAGCAATCCTCCTTCCTCTGCCTCCAGACTGCTGGGATTACAGGCCTGAACCACCATGCCTGGCATTGTGGTATGTGGTTACTGGGGATCGAACTCGGGACCTTGCATTTGCAAGGCAGATGTTGGAATCACTAAGCTAAATTCCCAGCCCCCCTACTCCTTTAATTTCTAGAACTGTCATGACTACTTAAATGTCTAGAGATACACAATGTGTATATCTCTACTAAAGACATTGTTGGGAAATATTTTGAGGGGGCCAGATAATGAATAGTGTAAGTTTTGCAGGCAGTATACCCATAGCTCCTTAGCTTAGCTATGGTAGCACAAAGATATCCATAAATAATGTATGAATGAACAGGCATGGCTGTGTTCCAATAAAACTTTATTTACAAAGACAAGTAGCCAGTCTATGGGCTGGACTTTGCTGATCTCTTCCTTAGGTGCCACTTGTTCCATTTGGAGTTAGCAAACACTCTTGTCCTAGCTGGGCTGTTTGTGAGTATTTTGCCTTGGGACTATTAGAAATGCTTCAAGTAACAAGTGCATTTCACTTCCAGATCCTGCCTCAGAAAGAAGAGTGGGTGAGGACTCATCTCCAACCCAAGAAAAACCCGAATCCCCCAGCAGGGCTGCTGAAAAAAGAGCAAAAGATGACAGTAGGCGAGTGGTTAAAAGCACACAAGACCTAAGCGATGTGTCCATGGATGAAGTGGGCATTCCACTGCGGGTATGAATACTAATATAAAATGTCCTTCTTTCGTTTCAGCTTAAATAAGTCATGATAAAGGTACAATTTGGAATACACATGAACCCCATCTGTGGGTTATAGAGGTCTGGAAGGGTGGTCCTTGCTTTGGCCTCAGAGCCCCTCTCCCCCCAAGAGCTGTGTTCCCGATTTGACACATAGCAGCTTTTCCTAAAGTGGGTGTGGGGTGTTAATTAGCCTCATAGAAAAATAAACTTCATAGTGAAATAGAAAGGAAGAAATCTGGGTGGTCAGAGACAGAGACTTCTCAGCAGCAGGATGTCTGAGAGGCTCGGGGCTTGTGCATGTTCGGGGGAGGAGGCCTTGGCAAGTCTTCCCGTGTTTAGTTCACTGGAGCCTGCTGAGAAATTCCTACACCAGAGTTGGAGTGCCCTGTAAGGTCCAGGGTCCCTGTTCATGGGTTTAGGGAGATGATCCTCCTGGATGGGACCTAACCCATCATTCAAAATGAGCAGGAAATGCTAGGGGAGCCACAGAAAGGATTGGCCCACCAAGTTGTGGAGGATGGAGTGGGGCTCGTGGCACCCACACCCTGCCCTTTGTGCTGGTCAAATTTGCCGGCCTCCTTGAGTCCCTCAGGAGTGCAGGATGGCATGCCCTTGAAACTAGACTTCAGGGAATCGCATTCCTTTCCATGTCTCAGTCCGTCCCCTGACTGCTCTGTGTCCCTCTGTGGTATCAGTTTGGAAAAGGGCATGTTTTTTGTGTCTTTTTATAGGCCAAAGAAGCCATGTAAGTTTCAAAAGAACTCTACCCTGGTTCTAAGTAACAGTACTGAAAGCAAATTATTACCAAGGCAGTCACAGTTCTCATTTACTGGGTACATTATCTCATTTAAACCTCAGTCACTGGTGTGAGTGTTGGATACAAAAATTGTTTCCTTTTTACAGACGATTGTATTAGTCAGTTTTGTGTTACTATAATGAAATAGTCAATTTATGAGGTAAAGTTAGGTTTATTTTGACTTAGAGTTCTAGAGGTTCAAGACAAAACTTGAGTGGCCTCCTGGATCTGGGGCTCTGGGGAGGGTGGCAAGTCACAGCAGAAGGGTGCACCAGAGTTGTGCTCACATCGTGAGCTAGAAAACAAAAAGGACATGCAGGTTCTTCCTGCTCTTTCTGGAGACATGTCCCTGATAACTGAAGGACCTCCCAAGTGCCCCCACCTTCTAGAGGTCCAGAGAACCTCAAATTACTGCCATGCCAGAAGCCAGAGCTTTAAATGTGGGTGCCTGGGGGACATTCGCCCAGACTGTACCGGGGAGGGAACAGACTCTGAGGGATTACATTAACCCCCCAAAGTGGCGTAACTATGGGTGATAGTGTTCCGCCAGCTCTTACACCCACCCACCCCCTTCCCCGAAGCCATCACATTATGGGGCCTTCCAATCACTTTTGTCCATCTCTGTGACCTTAGGAAATTCACTTTGGGGCCGGGGACTTAGCTCAGTGGTTTTGGCACCTGTCTGGCAAGCACAAGGACCCGGGTTCGATCCCTGGTTAACCACATATAGTACTGGGTGTGGAGACTCACGCCCAGCAGCAATCAGTACCACATACCACAGTGCCGGGTGTGGTGGCTCATGCCTGTCATCCCAGGACTCGAGAGGTGGAGGCAGGGGGATTGCTGTGATGTGAGTTTGAGGCTGAGCTCAGGGCCAGCCTGAACCACAAAAAGTGAGACCCTGTCTCAAAAAAAAAAAAGG